>JAZGTJ010003275.1:20297-36419 GCA_036877575.1 Botia almorhae | reverse complement strand
CCTACTGGAAAAGGATTACCTGTTAACTACAACTAAATACACATTACCCAGCAACTGAAACACTAAACTACTACAACCTAATTGTGTCTGTATGTCATGGTTATTCTACATACTGCTGATGAAGGTCTCAGCCTGAAGTTTCATTCTGCAGTTTTCACATGTGGAGTGAGTTCATTCCAGCATGTGGGTGTGTGAACTGCAGAACGGTCAGACTTATAAACAGGGTTGTGGGTGAGAGTGGGTGTGGTCAGGCATTCTATTTGTACCGTTGAGTCATCATTCTGGATTTTAACATCAACTTCACATTTTGGGTCACGATAAATAACAGCAGTTCTATTTAATTACAGAATCTACAATCAAATGTATTAATGAGATTTGTGCAAAGAAATGTACCATTAGGAAGGGAGAAAACAAGCTGAAATAAATACATTTGAGACAACCACTGGAGGGAGCTGTGCTGTATGACAAATACTTTACATATGACCTTTGTAAAACTTCAGAGACATCTAAGTGAAGCACATTCTCTCACACACTAAAGAATACAAAAAACACTAAATATAACAAACAGGGTACAGCAGGTGCCCTGCTGGCCAAACTGTGATGCTTCACAGATAACATGCTAAGACGTGCATTCAAGACAGCACAAACCAGCCCAGTGAGAAACTGTGTGAACACAGACATAACAGAATTGTAGAGTAATTGTTCTGGAATGTATTTATTGGTAAGAACTTATTCCAGAAGTTGAGTTTCCAGTTTAGTTACAGTTAGTTTTTTAGAACAGAAATCACAGGCTACATGATTGTGCAAAAACAAAATAGAAATACAGCAGCAATGTTTTCCTACAGCAGAGAGTTGAACCTACGGTCTAAAAACACGATGAATAGTAATAATAGTAACACGAAGCACTTGTCACCTCACAGACGTTTAATACTGTACGCAGACATGTTTAAAAAGAGTCTGAGGTGTTTACAATCCTACAGTGTTTGCTGTCAATCATCCATCATCCTTCATTTGATTGTCAGTGGGAAATGAATGTCATGCGTGTGTCACATGGTTGTGTCATGCACAGAACCATACTCAGGTTAACACGAGCCCTATGCGTCACTCACAGCAAGGAAATAGTATTTTTGTGGATGAACTGAACTTCCATGTAACTGGATCACTTGAGTGTTTCTGTGAGACTTCTCACTCCAGCGGCGATGGATGCTCTCGTCCTACAGACGCTCATGTTTCTGTTTTCACTCGAGCAGTGTGTATGGTCTTCACAACCTGTGCACTGCTGTTTCGTGTGTCGTGTTCAGAACTCTCACAGAGGTTGTCTTTCGACCCTTTCTTCCTCTAAAACCAAAAACACATCTCAAATGAGCCTTGGTCATGTGACTAAACATTCATTACAACAGATGAAGACATTTAAATTTGGCCCTAATAACAATCAGAATTTTTAAATGCACTTTTAATGGTCTTATTGTATACAAGTCATCAGCGCATGTTATGCAAAACAAGTTTGTCTTTGCAACTTTTTATTAAAATGTTATGACACTGACCTGTGCAGGGGTGGAACCGGAACCGGGCACATCAGCAGTTCGGGTGATGGGAAGGGGCGGCACCAAATCAGTCCGAGAGCTACAGCCATGATCATGTAGAAGAACAACACAAACAGAGAGCAGATCTGAGAACAGTGCTGACTGTTGACTGTGACGCTCTCACATAGATGAGAGCTGAGTACCGCAGCAGCTGCCAGGACTTACTTGACCTCTGAGAGCACAGATCTCTCTCCATCTGAACAGTGTGAGCGGCGATACTGCCGAAAGCTTCGAGGAGAGTGAGAGTGCCGGATCCTGACCGGGTCACCTTGTGTTCTGAAATGAGATACATGCAGCTGTTTGCGCTCTGGTGCCATCCGGGTCCATTTATATTAGTCCTTCAGTGTGACCCTCCTCACATCACATTCATACAGCACACTTCAAACTCCAACATCCCCAAACATCAGACTCACATGCAGCTCAACAGGAACTCAACACGCTATATTATTGTTAAAAACAATACAACAAATATAATGTTTTTATGCATTAATTTAACATGATGACAGAAACACTTTCAGAAAGTGCCCAGCAAACATCTTTACACTTTATAAATAATCTCTGCTCAGGCATTAGATTGTCTCAGTATAAATATATCTGGAACTGTCACTCTAAAACCCACCAGCCAATGAAAACCATTCCCTGTAAACCCCGCCCCCATAAAGGGCTTGTGTCAGAATTAGATTAATCTGTTAGAAATGTCACAGAAAACTGTGTCAGCACAATTATAAAACCTGACTGATGAAAAAACAAACATGCAGCTTATCTGAAACTTTAGTTTTGATTTTTCATTTCCTTTATTCTCTCCAAATGTAGTGTCTGGAGATGATCATTTGACTCACTCCACTTTCTTGTAAGGAATCTCCTTCAGCTGCTCCTCGGTCAGACCAGACGGATCCACCAGCTCTTTCCTGCACACAAACATCACAGTACTGACAAACCATCCTGCTTCATCTGACCTGAGATCAGGAGCAAACACTCACTGGATGTGCTTCCAAAGCTGCTCCTTGGCTTGAACATCAGGACTTCGTCTGTGACAGACACCCAGAGAACATTCAACACAGATGTTTACATACTGCACAACTCAAACAGTCTGTGGCACAAATATTATTCATAATTCATTCTTTAATGTTTCCAGTCTGCTCAAACATTTCCGGACAGATGCTTACGATCTGGAGCGATGACGTGACCGTCGGTTCGAATCATTGGCTGTTTTTTCTTTCTGTCGGCGGAGAACAACCTCCCACTGCGGTCCAGAGTCCACCATCTCATTCTCCTGACGGGACCTGCAGCAGACACAAGACTGTCACACATCACTGAAAACTCGTTTCCTTAAATTTCAAAATCATCGGTAAATGCTGAGGATTAAAAACTGTTTTTATTTGTTCCAGTTGTTGCAACACTGCTTCACAACGTTTCTCTTTCTGAGACACTTCAGTGACACGTTTATATGTTAAAGAAACACCAGAACGCTGTCGTGGTGAAATTCCTCACCGGTTTCTTTTTTTACGATGTTCCCTGTTGGAGTTTTCGGACTCGCTGCCACTACTGGTGTTGCCACGGGAACGTGACCTTAGTAACCAATTGGAGGGTTACAAGTCAACAACAGAATGAAAATGGACAATCATGTGGTAATAAATGCACATGCACATGCACAATAAAAACATGAATTACAAAAGCAAAATGTTAAAGTAATTCAGATGGATAACATGGTTTTAGTAATAAATCCTCACACAGACACTGACTGTTTTTAATAACAGATTTGCTGTAAAGCAGAATTAATAAATAAAAGTCAGACCTTCTCCTGTGCTGTTTATTGTTCTGCTGGTCTTCAGAGCTCTGACCCCTCCTGATGAGACACAAGACAATCAAAGCAGTTTAAAGAGAAACACTGGTCTGATCATGTCTGACAGCTACAGTCCTGTGAGCTCCTGCCAGGATTAATCAGTATTTATTTATTCCCAAAAAATTCTTTCATCAGGTTCCCTCGCCCGAGGGGGGTGTTATCTCCTCCTGACGCCCAGAGGCACAAATTCATAACCAGAAAAACTTCCTTTGTTCCAGACTAGACAAGATTATGAGAAAAAGACTAGCTGAAAATGATTCATTTTCACAATTCAGTTTATTCCCCTTCATTTTGCACTCAGATATTTTGATAAGATGAACAATTAAAGGTTTAATTGACTTACAGTTAATCCATTAAACAGCTACACTAGGTCCACGTGTCCTTGATACTCATTTACACTCAGATCAATATTTAATGTCCATTTATTGGTTTCTTTGCTAAGTAATTGTGTAATGAGTCGAATCTCTACTTCATCTTGGAGACCTGATCATCTGTCAGGGTTTATTAAAACTGCATATTATTACTAACAGATTATTATTACTGCATATTATTACTAACAGAAGACCTTGTGGAATGAATTATTCTATGTTTCATTATATCAGCCATAAAATCAGGTAATAAATGAGATGAGGAAATTGACTAGTTTGGCTGTTTGTATTGACTTCTCTGTACTGAAAAATGTAACATTTGAAAACAAAGGCAGACAATTACAAAACAATCATTGTGGTATCTCGTAACAAAGGAGTTTTGTTGCACTTTTCCTCCACTAGAGGGAGCAGATGCATTTGAGCGTTTAGACTTCTAACTGACGTCTCCTCAAACTGCATTAACATTGAAGGTCACTCATAACTAAAGAGTGAAGACAGATAAAACAGAGGGAACACGACTGAAACCAGAGTCCCACGCACCTGCGTCGAGCCGAGTGAGAGATCTCGTTCTCACTGCCGCCTGAGGGAGAACGTCTGTGAGCTTTTGGGAATTTGGGAGATTTGTTCCGCTCACTGGCCGAGTTGTACAGTCCACTGAGAGGAAACACAGAGACGGGCAGTTTAGTGCAGTCTTCAAACATACAAGAACATACAGAACAATAAAACATCAGAAATATAGTGTCCAAATAAACATGGTAATATTTCATCATGGTATTCTTTGGTACTTTGGAATGACACTGGAAACACCAAAAGTTACAGCTGTGTTATTGTCCACCGGGTAAAGTCATTCATAAAGGTTTACTGTTTGGGTTCAGAGGTTCTAGTATATAGACTGAAGACAGAGAACAGTTGAGTAAATAGCTCAAGTTCAGAGACAAGATCATTAATATTAATTAATCATCAATCATCAGATCTACTGTTAATCATCAGATCTACTGTTAATCATCAGATCTACTGTTAATCATCAGATCTACTGTTAATCATCAGATCTACTGATAATCAGCATGTTCTCTGTACCTCTGTGGAGCATCTTCTTCCCATGGTGCACTAGGTTTGACCTGCTGCTCTTCAGCTGTGCTGTCTGTCTTTACTTTGGGGCTTCTGGTAAATACAACAAGACACAATGTTAAATATTCTAATTGATTTAATTTACATGACAGTCTATACAAAACATTTATAGTTGCTGACACAATACTGTAAGAAAGAAAATCTCAAATATCAATTTCTACCAAAAGTAAATGATCTGATCTCTCTTATCCACATTCATTTTATTGCTCTACAATAAAACAATTGACTCGTGTGTCTATTTTTTATTCTTTATTTAATACTTCAATAGAAGGCAACTGAGAACTTCAGTGTGTCTGAACTCATAAAGAAGAACCTCAGACACTTCAGTACCTCTTTGCTGGTGAGTGTGCTGATGTTCTGGACTGGCCTTCACTCATATTCTCGGTCTTTGTGATGGTCTGGACTCCATTGTTCTGCCCTAAAGCACATATTTCTGAAACATGAGTGCGACTGTGACCAGTGTACAGTTACTGACCCCAGAACAGAAGCATTCTTTATCTCATGTAATCTGTCCACGTGTTTCCCCCACAACACAGGCAGCATTTTGTCCTCTATTGTTTTAAGTGATTACCCTCTGACGCCCGTTTCCATGATTACGTGTTCGGCCTTCTACAGAACAATAGAGGTTCAGCACAAGTGTCGGTCAGGTTTAACTTTCATCTCCACGGACACATTCCTGCTTAGAACAACAGCAGTTTTCTGTTGGCACCTTTATCTCAACTACATGCCTGTGGTGCAGCGAGGTGAACGGTTTCACAAAAAACAGACCGAACCAGGTGGAGGCGAACAGAGGCATCGCACACCTGAGCACACGTGATTTTTCAATCTGTCAGGGTTCTTTCAAGGCACTGGCCCGTGCATTTGTACACTAAAGAAACACTCAGAAATGTCTGAATGCTACTGCATGTGAAAACTAAGCAGTGGTTCTTTATTCTGATCTCACAGAACATCAGAACAGTGTGTCACAATGATGTTATACATGCACTAAAAATCACCCTGACAATTAATCAGAGAAATAAAGAAAGCATTTGTTTGTTTTCACCTGCGTGTGACGACTGTCTGCTTCTCTTGGGGTAAGTCTTACTGCGGGTTCGAGTCACCTGCAGGTCTGCTCGGGGTAGAGCTACACACTGCTCTCTTCCTATCTGCAGTGCAGTCTTCCCACTGGGGGCAGAAACACAGACCATTCAGTGTCACTATAAAGACATGCTCCTCTGAACACTCTTTAGATCGACCGCTAACACTGTAAGTCATGACCTTCTTTACTCATACACAAATAAAGATGTGTACTCACCTGTAGCGATGTTTGGAGCCCAGAGAACTGAACTTAGACAGTTTCCTCGTCAGCAAGCTGGACTCATTCTCTGGCATTCTGTAAATAATATTTCATGAGAACAGACATCAAGATGAGTGATTTCTGTACAGATGTGTACAGATTTTATTCTTTATCCTCGTTCTCTTTTTAATTTTCATTCCAGAGAAATGTGGAAAACATTACATGGTCTCCTTCCAAATATCTGAGGGGCAAATCTGTTGTTTGCGCCCATATTTTAATGAGCTAAATTACAGAACGAGTGTTAAGAGATTTCTCTCATTAAAATTCAAAGCATTAAAAGAGCATCTCTGACAAAAGCTAGTGTAGAAACCTGGAGAAAACCTCATGAAGAGAGATCTGACTAAAACAGACGTGTTGTGCTGTACAGATGTTAAGACATGCAGCAGGCAGAACATTCAGCTGAGCATATAACTGTCATGAGCTGTCACAAAACATGATTCAGCTTGTTTTTAAGGTCTGGATTGTCTTGTTTCAGCTCACTGTTTCAAACAATGTTTGCCAGGAAGATGCCTTCAGCTCTGCTGCTGACTTCAGTGAAGTATTCTGGGTGATTATGAAGAGACATTAGATGATGCAGGTGAACAGCACCAATAACCAATAATTCTCTGTCCTCGTCTGACCTCTACAACTGTGCTAAAGTTTTCTCCACACTGAGACTTGAGATCAGAGGTGTCAATCTCTCTCTCTGTGATTCTTAAAGCATTTGCAGTTTCACACACTGATTACGGCAGAAATCCTGAATTCTGAGCGCACTGAAGCTCTCCAGGGAGTAAAGACAGACTGATGCTCTTTTAAAGTAAGCAGAGGGGACGGCGAGGGATTGTGTGGTTGTTCCCCAAAACACTTTCTCTGAACATCAGTGCCTCAGTAAAGCCCCACAATCCAACCAGCACTTTAGCTCAGAGTTTCTCTGTGAGAACTGCATCATGTGCCAACCGTTTCAAACAGTTTCATCTTTCTAAAATATCAATAAGACGTTTTTCACCCTCTCCATTAAGATGTTTGTTCTGTATGAGGATGTCTGAATTTCACACCCTTCAGTAAAGCAAAAAACAGGCTTCCTATCTTAAGAGTTTGAATTTGATTCAGAAACCGTTTAAATGACTGTCTCCGACTGACTAACATTGATCATAAACTACAGGAATATCATGGTGTCAGCTTTTAAAGCCAGTGTACATTCACCTGAAGAAGGTATGATGTTCCACACAACACTTCCAGAGGTTCTTGCACGCTGTCTTACTGGGAGCTTCAAAGAAGAAGGATGTTTCGTTACACTGTAAAGACAGGAAGTGAAGCTCTGTGTGATTAGATTCTTATTCATGTAAATGTTCTCTCAGCAGTGGTGCAGCTCATAACCCTGATCTGTTCTCATGAGTCTGTTCCCACTACTCTGTGCTCGCTGGGAATACTGGCCTCTGGAGGAACTGGTTACAGACTCTTTCAAGGGAATTTCACTAGAGACTTTGGGTCAGTCGTAAGACTGAATTAAAAATGAGATTTTCATCGTCTCCTCATGAGGTTTCCTCTCTGGGGTGTTCACACAGAGACACGTATATGGAAGTACAGGATTTATTGTTTGCTTTGAGATGGTACAGAGCTGTCTAACCAAAAATGTTTTCATATATTTATACAAATTAACACCTTGAGTCTTGAGTCTGCACCGTGCCTTATTATTTGTTGTTATTATTATTTGAATATTTTGTGTTAAAACAACAACTTACATCTCTGCCCATAACACGCAGTTCAAACTGTGTTTCCTTGAAATATAATTTTGTAATTCTTGGCCTGAAACATTAAGTCAGTTTTTATCATTGTGTGCAGGAAAAATTAAAACAATGTAATGACACAGAAAGTGAAGAGTAAAGTCATAATATATAAAAAATACAAAATGAAAAATGTGTTAAAACATCAACCTACCAGAAATATTTTCCTACTTGTGTTTTATTTTTATAAACTACAACCCCGACAGGTGTGAGTCCCAGGAAATATTCAGTCTGATTTTCTCCCTGAAAACAAATGAATTTAAAATCTATAAATCACTGACAGGAAAATGTAATCTCACAAAATAAAGAAAAGCTCAACAGAGACTGTGGTGATCACTTGTGATTTCATCAGACGCTTCCATTTAAAGTAACTTATAAAATGAAGATTAGAGTGAGGCTCAGACTCACAAACACCGGGTGGAGGTCTACCCCATACATCTCCAGAGTTTTGGCAAGTCCTAAATAATTGTTCTCAGCTTCAGCAGGCGTCTGACCCCTGCACACAGAGATCAACACTACTGAACACAATACAGAACACAATACTGAACACAATACAGAACACATTACTGAACACAAAACAAACGTTGAGGTCAAAAATGGAATTAACTCATAAACGGGATTAGCAGATTTTTAGTGTGTAAAACCTTTCCTTGTGACAGGCAAGAATTTACCCCGAGCAAACACTAGAAAACCAAGTAAACGTGCAAAGAACAGAAAAACAGAAATACAAAGAAAATACTCAGATAGAGCAATTAACCACAGCTGCAGGAAGAGCAGAAAAATGTGAAAACTGCACAATACATCTTTGTAATCATTAACTCATTTCTCCTGTTCTATCAGTTTGTGTTAAACATACTGAGGAAGTCAGTGATTTGTACGCACTGAATAACAGACACATACCAGTGAGGTCAAACCTGAAGCAGCTCCACTGAATCAGTGTTTATTTAACCTATTAACACTCATGCTGGAATGTTGGGACAGACACACAGTCCTAACACTTCAATAAATATAAAACCTGACACATCCAGACAGAAAATTCAACCTGTGCAGATAAATCCTCAGATATATTAGTAATGGAAATATATATACCGACAACATTCATCATCATTCATTCATCAAGGCATTTTATCACCACAGTAATAAAAGTTTATCCTTATAAACATTTTCCATTTCTGATTGAAACAGACAATTCATGATAATAAGTCTCCTCAGTGTAATCAGTCAGAAAGAAGAGTGTCATTATGTTCCACCATCAGCATGCATTAAAAATTCCACTCACAGACAGAGCAGACTGGAACGGGGCGAGCGAGAGGGCGAGCGAGAGGGGTGCGGGCCCGATGATTGTTGATGCTCTTTTATAAGTGTCGGGCCCAGTCATTGGCAGGCACCCTGGGGACTCAAATGCATTCAGCCCTTTCATTTGGCCCCCGTGCGTGCGTGTGGCTGCATATTGCTGCCTGATTGTAGCAGCTGAGCCATTTGTGTTCTGAAGAACATAACTTTTACTGAAATACTTTCACAAGCATCATCTTGTAACAGCAGACCTTCTGTTCTCAAAACTGAGACCCAATATTCAGCCCTGCTTTTGCTTAACTGTGAAATGGTGGTGAACGGAAACTAAATAATAAACTCTTCAGCAGTTCAACACTTTATGTTACACATAAACACATGATGGGAACATTAACATGCTGTGAACAGAGAGTATGAGGCAGATAACAGTGTGTACAGATAATCTGCACACTGCAGTCAGCAGTGAGAGCACGGAGCTCAAATACCCATAATCCTTCACTTCACACACTCTCTTTCTGTGTTACTTTTTGTCTGTGGCTGTTCAGAACAGAACAGTACGCTAGCAAGCAGCTTACTGCATTCAGAGCCCTACAATCTGTATTCAGTTTTATTAAACTTTTATTATACACTGCATAATAAATTAATTAATAATGAAATATTTAGCAAGGAACAAGAAAAAACAATATTTCCTTTCCGATCTATGATCCACTCCTCAGCTGCGCACAGGCTCTTAAAAATCAGACAGCTCATAATCATCCAAAACTCAAGCTGTCTGGAAGTCAAGTGGGGATCTGACCCCCCACCCCCCCCCCCCAAACACACACACACTTAGTTAACCCTAACAGCCAGCCAAATCACCATGTCAACCACATAGCAGACCTAACAATTCTAAAGACTTAACAACCACTTAGAACCCTTAAGAACTGCATAGCAACACCCTGGTAACCAGCCACATCACATTTGCATTGTTTTTGCAGGCCAGTTTTGTACAGGAAAATGCCTCTTATCCTACAGCATTTCTAGGTGGAGATGTGGCGCAGTTTTTAGTGCAGTTTATTCAGTCTTACATGAGAGTTTTATGAATCTGTTCGATTCTGTCCTCCAGTTCCTCTTTCTGGTCCGGGACAAAGCGATATTCCGACACGTAACCGGATGAGTGTTTGTATGGATCATAATCTCCCAGCTCAGCTGTAGAGAAAACACGAGGTGAACACCAGATCATTAAGCTGTAATTTTTACATTGTATTTTAATAATATTAATTCATTTCCTGATTCAAAAATAAACTTTGTATCTGTATCAAATAATAAACGACGTTTGACATTTTGTGCGTGTGTACATACACTGAATGGCAAGAGCTGCTAGCTGGCCACTGATATTAAACGGACATGGAAGTCTTCCCTGGAGGATATCCTGCTTTATCTGCAGAAAGAACTGATACCTGACACAACACAAGACACACACACACAAAGAGAGATACAGACAGACAGACAGACAGAATTAGAGATACACTGCACTCAAAAACTGCATGCTATAAAGGAAACTGCTACATCATCCAATCACATCGGCAAACACTTCCGATAATATTCATATTATTTAAATAACTAAACCTTATTTAATTACTAAACCTTTAAACTCTGTTTTACTGCTGATTCATTTTTAATGTTACACACCTTGTAATTTCCTCTTTCAGTAAACAGGGATCCTCAGCATAAAATTTCACCCCAAAGTAAAGAGTGTACGGAGGTCCAGCTGAAAGAACACAAAACGAACCCTTTACTTACTATAGGTCTAAACACAAACACACACAGATGTAGAGGTTAGCTGAATAAATGTTATCATCACTTATCATTTGAAAAATAAAACTGGCTTTATCAGGAAGAATAATTCCAGCATCATCATCCTCTGCTGGACTGATCCATTATAACAGACACAAAAGATGAGCAGTTCATTATTACTCCAGTATGTTTGATTCTGTTGTGCGGGCAGAATTAAAGGCCGGTTCAGGACACATCATTCAGTGTTTAACAGAAAAGCATGAGAAAAACTTACTTGTTATTAAATCTTTGTGTTCAGAGAGTGTTTTAGAGGGATCCAGCCAATACTGTAAACAGCATACATACATACAGCAGGAGAAAAACAGATCACTTATAACCTTATTCACTTATAACCCTATTTCATAATAACAGACAGCATGGAACAGTTGCAATGGTATTTTATTTGTGCATCTCTGTCCTAATAAAAACATTTGACAGTATTTCCTGATTGTTCTATCCTGCAGGTTTGGCATAAGATAACTGTCCCCTGAAACATGCCCGCTAAAAATCTAGTCGTTTTGGTCTACATCCATAAAACATGAAGTCTGAGCACGCCAGAGCACGCAGTCTAGAACTGCGACTCAACATCTGCAGAGCCTGCTGATGAATGCAGAAATCGACATGATAAACTGTAGGTTCTGCATCACAGCTCTCATGCAGAAACCCTGAGACACCATCTGTGTGATCATTTCAATGCACAGAAGCTAATTCCTGGAGCAGGAGCGATTTCCTCTGCTTCTGCTCCTGTGCTCTTCAGACAGTATTCACTCTGTGATGTTCTCTAGAAGAACATCGTCCGTTGAGGTCTGTACACACTACAACTCGCCTTTAAACCAACCAGATAAAGAATATGTGTTGCTTGTGCAAAACTGTTCTGGGCATTTTTATTGTACACCAAGTAAAAATCTGATTTGCACAGATCTAATTTGTAGATATGCAGCACAAACTGTAGCATTAAATATGGGGACATAAATTTTTTTTACAAATTTACTATTTTTACAAAAAGTTTGAGATACTTCAGTGAAGTTTTTATGAGATGGATTTGCCTCGCAGATGAGAGTTCTGCCATTTTACGACCATGCAAAAAAACATTCATGACATACTTCAAACCAGCAAGTTAAACATGCTGAGGTTTACTGCACACTCTTAACATGCACGAGAGAGAGAGAGAGAGAGAGAGAGAGAGAGAGAGAGAAAGAGAACAACAGGAAACAAGTGAAGCTGTGTGTGTGTGTGCAGACAGAAACAGGATTAGAGCCGTGTTTGATTAAATTAGAGCTTGTTAATTGAATCGGTGAGTCTCGTGTAATAATCACATCAGAGCAGATGGTGTGTTCACTCAATGCTGTGGAAATGAAGCTCAAATCCTCAACACAGTGCGTCTTCATTTCTGAGAACAATAAGAACTGCTTTTATTGATAGAGTCTGTGATCTGAACAAACCAGAAATATCACATGTAAACATGTCTGTAGCACAGTCAGTGTGACACGCAATTACACAAATGATCATCAAATCATGTGTGTTGTTGAGGTGACATGTGACATTACTTCAATTAAAGCAAACAGATTTATGATTTTCACTTGGTGAATGATCAAACAGAGAAACTCTTGTTCGATTCTGTGCCTAACAATTAGAAGAAACATCTATGAGTCAGGAAAACAGGCGGGCCACACCTGCACAGCAGAAATGAGATACTGGCATGTAAATTACTGTGCTATTTTATCTCCTGTCTGTGTTTATCATAAACACGGCTCATATAGTTGATAGATTTGTTCAAATGTAAGTCACCGCCCGCCTCTCACCCAGTGCACGATCATAAATCTAGACTCATGAGACAGGCCCCAGAAGGCATTGTGGGAAATGCGTCTCTCATTGGTCCAACCTATGAGCTAATTACTGTTGTGGTTTTTTTCCACAAGTTTGCACTTTGCCTAACCCAAAATCTGCCCCAAGGTAACAGCCAATCACCTCAGATTTCCCCCTCTGTTAGCATGTCAAAGGTCAAACCGCTTCTGAGACCACATGACCACAAACAGAAGTGTTCAGCAAACTTTCTTAAAGAAACAAGTTTTTTCACGTTAGTCCAAACCAGAGTGTCAAATTAAATATCCAGGCTGCAAACAACTGTCAAGCTCTTAAAATAACATGAAAAACAACATTAAAGTTTCACACAGTTTTCTGACGCCATTTGATAGCTTTGTGTGAGGAACGTTTGTGTACATTCAAATTTATCTCTGAATGTGGCAGGTCTGATGTCACTTTCCACAGTCTCAGTTATATTCAAATCTACACAAAGAGAAAATGAGACGTGGGAGAGATTTGAATGAAAAAAACAATGAATTTCAGAAAACAATGATTTAAAATTCAGCCTGTTTCTCACACAAAAGCTATCGTGTGACTTCAAGAGACTTATAAACAGAGGGACGATCTCATGAACTACTTTCATGATATTTTCACTGCATGGCTTTGAATGACGTGAATGCAGAATTGAATTTTCAGATAAGATAATAATTTAGACTGTGTAGTTTTCTACAAAGCACAGACATGCCATGAGAGAATCGTGTAGATTTCAGCCACTCACCGTCTGATGACTGCGGTCACAATAGCGAAGGCCAAAATATTCTGTTTCAGCGAGATTGACGTGACTGAACACATAATCCAGCAGAACAGAACCCTTGGTTGATTTCTGCAGAGAGACATAAAACACACACATCATGGTCAGGCTGTTTTTAAGGCACACAACAATAATGTCATATTTTATGCAGATTAAATGCCTGTCACTCGTGTGTTCAGCTTGAGTATTAACCTGAAATAGTGCTTTGAAGTTTTGACTTGTTAATATCACATTTCCTCTCTCTCAGATCTGAGGTTTGTGTTTACACAGGGTCAGTATTATGTTCTTCATTACACACTGTCTATCAGTCATGAACTGATTTGTGCTGGTTTGTTGTGATTTAATATGGTGAGTAACAGGTAAATCATAACCACACATGATTAATAACCTGTCTGCTCAGTTCCGCTACAGTGGTAACATGTGGTCATTGATTTTAAATGTGAGGCATTATTTTGCCACGGGTGTGACAGGCGGCGCGACGCCATTTGCGTGCAGAAGTTACGCTGCTTTACACTGTACCGTATTGTATTGTACCGTATTGTACTATACTATGTTGTACTGTACCGTGTTGTTATAAGCTGCGGTCCAAATTTAATTCAGAAACAACTCCGGCTGACGTCAGAAGAGAGATGGAGAGAACACGCTGTTTCTAAAGTTACAATCTGAAGGAAAGACGCGTTTTATAATTTGTTAACTTGTGTGGATTTATTTACAAAATCAACGTATATGATATAGCGAATACATCGTGCGTGAGTTTCCTGTGTGGTGAGCGGAACTACGGAAAATGATACAAATTGTGCGCAAAAGCCCGGGCGGAATTCCAGAACATTTTCTTGTATTTAAATGTTGATGGTGTTTGGAAACAGAGAGCTGCACCAGTACACCACAGTGCCTGTACGTTCATGTTACCACCAATGAAAGATTTACTACAGTAATAAATCTTATGTATTGGTGTGACATCTCTGCTGTTAGTTGTGCAACTGCGCAGCTAACGCGCATGACACACACAGGCTCATATGATGCTCTGCTGAGATGTAAACTTGAGTTTCTCCCCTCCAGGAATATACGTGTGTTTGTGTGTATTCAC
Source organism: Botia almorhae (assembly GCA_036877575.1). Lineage (NCBI taxonomy): Eukaryota > Metazoa > Chordata > Actinopteri > Cypriniformes > Botiidae > Botia > Botia almorhae. Next base: position 21,592 of record JAZGTJ010003275.1, on the reverse strand, counting down.
ACACTTGGTGTGTATTCAGCCTTCTGCTGTTCCACACAGACATATGTCATGATTTCTCCTATTACACACTCCAGGCTGAACACACAACAATGCAAACTTCACACAGTGTTTATGACAATCTGAAACATCATATACACAAGCAAACTCACAGGAATGAAATTGCCCATATAAAATCTCTTTAATCTCTCAACTGTTTCTTCTGAAATTAGAAATGACATTAAACAGAGGGCAAATGGCAAATCTTCAAAACTGTTTCTCCTAAGACAGTAATCTCATGTTTCTCTCTAGTTTCAGAAGAGAAAACTGCGCTCTGATTGGCCAAGATACTCAAAACTACATGATGCCAACAATCATTTGCATATTTTTATTTCTTTAAAATGTTTTTAGGAGAAACACATACATTTATTGAATGATACTTCAATAAAACATAAACAAAAAGATTTAAAGAAATTTGATGAGTAATTCATAAGGCACGTTTTCATTTATATATCATGTTGACAAAACAGTCTGAGCCCCCTACAAACCATTGTGTGGTAAATAAAGTATTAGGTATTTAAGTAAAGTATTAACTAGGGTTACCATAACATTCTGGTAAGAGGCAGGCTTATGTTAATGGCTTATATGAATGTTTTTTTCTTATTGAATAAGGAGATCGCTTCACACAAATTCTGTTTAAAGTGCTCAAGTTCCAGCACCTCTGGTACCCGGTGGCTAAATGTCTATCAGAGACAACACAGGGAGAAATACCCCATTGTGTGTGACCCCTGATGTCAGTGCCGTAATTCAAATCCCAAAAGCCCGACGGCAGAAGAGATGAACATGACAAACCGCAATAATGCCGCCATCTCCAAAGGTTCCTGGCAGAACCCGACACTAACACTCTGTACCATCAGAACAGATCCTCCCTGAAACATGTTCTCCACATTCCTGCCGAATCTCCCTTCCTGATAAAGCTCCCTCCTCTTCAGGGTGGCAATGTTAAAATAACAGAGAGGAAATATATTTCTGCTTGACATTGGTGGTTTTATCCCACCTGGATAAAAACGACAGTTTTCATTAGCAGCTTTTTTTGTTTTGCTGTGAGTGAAACTCAAGCCTCTCTGTTATATATCATGCCCATATCTCTGTATTTCCATCAGATGGAAACATTGATAAACAATCTGTCCTAATAACAGTACATTACCGTACTAGTTCTAGATTGTGCTCAGACACAACATCTACACAGAGCTTCTAGTGGCAGATCAAAAGTAAAGCTGTGTGTGAGATGAGTGTGTAAGTGTGAGATAAGTGTGTGT
>JAZGTJ010003275.1:0-20284 GCA_036877575.1 Botia almorhae | reverse complement strand
GAGTGTTCATTTAGGACATTCTTTGAAACAATTAACGCCCTCTGACATGCCCTGCTGTCCCCATGGCAACGCGGCCATTACACTGACAGACCTGACCATCTGCTCCAGTCGGCTGTATGGGTGTGGCAGTGACCCTGAGTGTGTTTTTAACATTGTGGGGCGCAACCAGCAGTCCCCATGAAGGAAATAGTTTATTAAACATATTAAATGATGCTAAATGATGCTGAAAATATAAAAATTTAAAATTATTTGTGTGAGGGTTGGGATAGGGTTAGTATACGGGGATAGAATATACAGTTTGTACAGTATAAAAGTCATTATGTCTATGGAAATTCCCCACAAAGCATAGAAACCTAAAGTGTGTGTGATGCAGATATTTCGATTCTGTCAGCAGATGTTTCTTCACTCCCAAGAGACCCGAAAAAAACAGCATGAATCTCACAAATGCTGTCAAGAACATCATGTTTCACACCAACAGAAAGAAGTTAGAAAGCAGCATTGGGAAATTAACATAAAAAAAACAATAAAGCCTAGTTTTAGTAGGCTATTATTTTACAGTGTGACATTTACCATCAAAATTTCTGAAAGCAATGCAAAAAATCTTATTATCATTACTGTAAGTACTGTAAGACAAAAAAATAAAGGTAGTGTTTAAACTGTAAAGTATTTATGCAGCATGGTTATGTGTGGTTCTGAATTTACATCTTCATGTAACTCTTTTCTTTGATTTGGATATAATATAACAAGGACAATGTCTTGACCGGTTTCATGTGATTTACAGATACAGAAAACTCCTGCTAGTTCAGTGCAGGTTATCTGGTGAGTCTCTCTGGCACGTGAGGGTGTTTTAATGCTTACAATAAACAGAAAAGCTGTTTCTTTTCTGGTTACTGCTGGAAACGGTCCAGAAGTCTGAAACCCCCCGTGCGCTGGTGCCACAGACCCTCTCAGTTTCCATAGTTACTCAAAAATAAAGAGAAGGATGGGACGCGTGGAGCTTCAGCAGAACACCAGATCTCTGACAAGCACAGTCTTGAGAAAAGCACTTTTTACAAGCGGTAAACACCCTGAAAAGAAAACATGTATCTGTGCTGGGGTTAAACTGTACTTACAGACATACCATAAGATTGCACGGTACAAAGAATACCTTCAAAATTACTGAAGCACCAAGCCAAAAACCATTACCATCTGAATAACACAATATTAAGTGTTCCGCCTGGGAACCAAAATTAAAACCCAACATTCACAGGTTTAAATCAGACTCCAGATCAGTAAAGGTTTGTTAAAAAATATAGCCTCACATTTCACTTTCTAAATTTCAGCTGATGTAAAATCTCCTCTAAACACTTCAGTTAGTTCAACATCAGAGGAAACTTTCTAAACTATTATTGATGAGAGAAATCTCCAAAACTACAAACTGATCCAGGATCAGCTTTCAGCATGACAGAACTGCCTGCTGCCTTACTAAGTGTGAACATTTATTCAGCCAAGTGGATGATTTTAAATCACTCCTTCTGAAGTGAAAAAATATAAATAAACCAAAACCAAGAGCAACAAACAGACCTGATTATTTTGAACTTTAAGATCTAATATTTAAAGCAACTTTGAAATGAATCATTGATGTAAATTTGATGAGCGTTTCAATCAACCAAATGAATAATTTGTGATCATCTGAGTACTGATGTGTGTAAACAAGTTATGCATGTGTGTGTGTACATTTATGGAATGTGTCTGATCCGTGTGGATTCTGGGTTTGACAGGACAGATTATGTTCCTCTGTGAGGATAGAAAGAGATTACTTTAATGTTCTTTTGATGTTTCTTCAAATGCCTGTTAAATCCTCTGACCTCAGCTCACACCTGAACTCTGCTGAGAAAACAACACTTCTGTTAACTGATTTATATTAAAGCCTCAGTATGGGCAGAATGAATATCATATTCATGTCATGTGTACATATATATGCACATCAGATTATGTCTGCCTATAAAATAATGCACAGGCTGTAGTGATCCGCTGAGACTCAAGCCAGTTTAGAAATCTCATTAAACACAACAATGAGGGATTTGATCCAAAGCTCACATTAGTTCACATCCAGTACATCCAGTCAGAGAAAATCTGTCCCATAACACACAGAGATTCCTCAGTCTTTGTGTGGAGCTACCGGCACACTCCCAAATAACACACAACCCCCCACACCCGAGCCAACGGAGTGGGTGTGGAGAAACCAGTGTCGCTCCAGTGGCTTTATACACACACTCATCTACAATCCACATATCCCTGCGTTTCACCGCGTCTGTCACTCCCTGAACATACAGCATTAAGTATTACCTTGTGTTTTTACACTAACCCAATGGTAACACCATACACGGTCACTCAGAAATCAAATGAAAAAATATGCTCATTAAACAAATGTCTATGAATAAACCCCTGAACTCTACAGCAAGCACAATGCAGACAGAAGATCTGAATGCACTAGACATGCACTGGAGTCTAAATAAACATTTTCCTTTGTTAGACATTTCCAGACGTCAAAGGAGCATCGCCTGCACAGGCCAAAGGCGACACAAACACGGCCACGCTGCTGTGTGTCTGACGACACAAACACACAAGCTGTTCAGCTGCTCACACACAACTACACACACTGCCTTCTGAGATATCTCAATGAAGTCTTTGTGTTGCGAGTGTGTGTGTGTGTAGTGGGGGGGTGTTTATCCTAACGCTTATCCTTAGGGTTAGTTTCATTGAACAAACCTCTCTAATCGCAAGTATTAAACTTCAGCACATAACTCGCTCGCTCTGTTTAAATTACAAATATGAATTATACTCAAATCATGTTAAGGAGGGCTGTGCTATTATCTACAAATGTACACTTTTCACCTGCCAGATGACAGAACTGCAGAATGAAGAAGAGACCCGAGTCACTTCTACAGACCAGAATATTAAATAGACTTTGAACTTCTAGGTTCTGTTGACTGGGCCAATAAGAAACAACACAAAATACAAAATCACATTTCAACTTTGGTTTAGTGAGTTGATAACTAATAAAAAACAAGTTAGATATTCTGTTCTACATCTTTGAATCAAACCATAATACAACATCAGTTGTGTTAAATAAAGCAAATGAATTACTTCTTATAAACTGTGTATTACAGACGTATTAAAGGTGCAACCAGCTGCACCATCTATTAATAATTTAACACACCTGGGAAATATGATACCTCTGATGTCACTCTGTCCAGAGAGAAAAGCCTGTGTGTGTGTGTGTGTTCATGTACTTCACACAAACATGTGTGACCCAGAGATATCAGAAATGAACTTGTGATTATAACATAGAAATAAAATGTTATTATAACTAAAAACAAGCAGAATTATTAGTTATGTTTTTCACCTGCTTCCTGAACATCAGGATTGCTTATGTACTTTATATTAATGTTTATGTACTGGAGGAGAAAGAGGGATGTGTGTGTGTGTGTATTTCTAGTATAGACTCTCAGGCTGTGGGGGCACAATAAAACAGTAACATCTGATTTGGACCTTATTTGTTATTTGACCTATTGTCATCGTGGTTCGGAACATTATCTCAGGAAACACTGCAGGAAGAAAACTGAAATACACTTGACTACACTTTCTGTTTTTATACACCACACTGTATAACAACAGTCTAAATCTGAAACACTATCATTAAATCAATGTTAGATGAAAGTTTCAGACCATTTTCATTGAGATCACCTGGTCATGTGATTACCGAAACCTGGTCACCAGTGTGATGAGATCACTGGTTCTGGGTGTGGACTTCACTAATACATACAGAAGATCTAACATGGACCCACAGCTCTCACTGCTATGAACGTCTGATCAAAATGATGGGACGGATAGCCTTACAAACAGTACCATGATATCACCCCGTTGTTTGGGACACCCATCTCTTACCTTTACAACCTGCTGCTGAGATGTCAGAGTTAACTTGGACTCGTCCAGGAGCAGAACCTCGCAGTAAAACTCCTCTTGGACCGAACAGAAGCAACTCATCTTGATCCACACCGCGGTTCTGATCCAAACTCAACAGTCTACAGTAACCTTTCTTCATTTATAACATTACAGTACATCCTCCAGTGATGCCTGCCGCGCTCTTTGTTACATAGTGTCCCCTTCATGCACCTGACGAATCTATCACGTCCCGTCTGAAGTCACATGAGGAACAAACTTTACTCACACAGGTCACAGAGATAAAACCAGATTCTTCAGATCCGCTTCTGAACTGCAGGTGACTTTGCTTACTGATGTCGGGCTGAATTCACCGCAGGGTCTCCAAGAGTCCCAAAATCTCTCTGAATGTGCAATCATGCCGTGTGTTGCCAAGCAGCCTGAGCGGCTCTCCCACGTGACTCCTCCCACCTTCACACACACACACACACACACACACACACACACGTTGGTTTTTCAGGTTTAATGGAGACGTTCCATAGACATTAATGGTTTTTGTACGGCACAAACTGTATATACTATCCTCCTGCACTAATCATACCCTTAAACCTAATCCTCACAGAAGACTTTCTGCATTTTTAGATTTTCGAAAAGAACATTCTGTATTATTTATAAGCTTGTTCCCTCATGGGGACCAAAACGGTCCCCACAAGGTTAACAATTACTGGTAGTACTATAGGTAGTGAATACCAGTACACATGATGTGATGGACTTTTCTGCCACCTGTTGGAAACGGAGCGCATCTTCCGTCTCTGGGTTTCGCATGTTCATTTTAAAGATCTTTGCGTCTCTGATGTTGTTCTTAGAGTTTGAGTTTTCATTTTGTAAAGTAAATATTCGCTTTAACTGTGAAAATTCCATTAGAAATCATATTACTATAAATTCTGCAAAAATAGAATAGTTACTATTACTATAAATCAGTGTGGGATCAAACAGTGTAAGAAACCTACAAACGTTTAGTAATTTAGTCACTTATTTGTAGCGATATGTTTTCGTCGTACAGTAATAGTTCAGGGTAAACAATAGTACAAAATCTAAATTTAATTCAGAAACAAAAACCATTTTTTTAGCAAACCGCACAGCGGCGTCGCGCGCGGAGCTCACTGCGCATGCGCACAGTCTGGAACAATATGGCGGGGCGTCTCGGCGCCTGGAGCTGATGAGCAGAAAATCACAGAAGCAAAAGAAGAGAAAGTTTCAGACAAACACATGATTTCACCTGCAGACAGAGAAATCTCCGCCTATAGCGCCGAGACATCATGAGCTTACGGGATTTATTCCGTCCTGCCCATTAGACAAGAGTTAGTTAGTGCAAGAGCGCGCATGTTTGTGCAGGTAAGACTTGAACACACAATAACAGACACACACATCTAATAATGACGTTTGATTTGAGGGTATAAAGTTGTGAACTGGTTTTGCTAGTAGTGTTTGATAGTGTTTGTACGGCTGAACGTAAAAAGTGATTGTTTACAAGTAATTACGTGTAAACAATCGTAAGAGTTTGAGGGGGTCTCTGTTTTCTTTATATAGCTTATTTGTGTTGTATTTCATTATTTGTGCTGTGTGTTGCCGCTTCATAGACTTACATGAAGTCTGCTGTATCCTTCTGTAATACTATTTGTAGTACAAATACACTAATAAAACAGCTATAACTTTAAAAAACTTTCTGCACTAATAAACTTCTCTGTTGCCGTATGCTTCTGTACTTATCTCTGCTACATTCTTAAATAATTCATTTCTATTCTGATGTCACTTTAGTAAACTTTCTTCCCCAATAAACTCTCATTATTACAACTCTTACAATATAATTGTTATGCTGTGCTCAAACTGTGCTACAATACATCATTAAACTTGATTTATTGATGCCTTTTGCAGATGCTTTTATCCAAAGCAACTTACAGTGTGCATTCAAGCTATACGTTTAATGCATTGACTGCTAGCACACTGCTCTGCCAGTTAAGCTACAGGAACACCTGTACCTCAGAAATAACTTTTACTTTACTCTAAACTGTGCTGCTGTACGGTACTCAACAGTACTCTACTGTACAGTCCACAGGAGTCCTGCAGTAGATCTGACCTGAACTACTTGGAAAGTGTCTCGTACAGGTAGAAAGTGAGCAGAACTTTGGTTTTCTATTGAATCGGCTCTGTAATGGCTTTTAAGATGAGTGACATCATGAGTGTGCTGCTTTGTCATCACCCGCAGCTAAATGATGATCAGAGTTGTTTGATAGCTAGAGTTTAACAGGATATTGTTTATTGTGTGTGACGCTCTATTTCATCACTAGAAATATACAGTTGTAACATCTTCATTTGTATGTATTGATTATTGTGAAAGCGGCCCAGTTCTGCTGTCTTCTGTTGGTCGTGTGGATTACTGCAGTGTCGTCAGTGATGTGTTTAAAGGGTTTTCCCCTGTAAACATGTTCATATCTGGCTGCTTTGAAAGATTTTACGGTACTTTCTCTCTTTGTGCTCTTGAATGGAGAATTCTAAACGCGTTTTGTATTGCGACATTCAAGATGTTTGATCTCAGATGAATAAACTGAAACGTAAGACTGATCTGGAGCTGTTTTCTGAACTCCTGATGTGGGTCTAATGTATGAGATGAAATTATATTTTTCATGTCTGAGTTTAGTGGCTTTAGTGAGAATCAAATTATAATCAAGTTCGTTCTGTCGTTTGATGTTTGTTGCCTGGCAGTCACACCTCACATGCTGTAAATGTCACTGATCCATGCATGTGGATGTTTAAGGAAATAAATCATAGATTTAGGTTTTATAAAGCACACTTCTGTTTGAAATGTTTTCCCACACATGAAGGGAAATGTGAGGACAGTTTCTCATTGAGTGGCACAACAAGAGAGAAACTGACCAGCAAGAGTCCCTGCCAATGTCCATTTTTTCCAAGACCTCAAACTCATTTACATGAAAAAAACTTCCACAGTATAGAGAAAACTCCCCCACACACACATTCACATCTTTAGTTTAAAAACCCAAATCACACAATGTGTCACAAAGGCTGATTCAGTGACTCTTACAGTCTATAGCTGAATATGGCAGTAAGTTGTGCATTAACAGCATTACTGAATGTTGGGACTCAACAGTACAGATTACAGACAGAGAGAATGTGTTGCTGTTTACAGCTACACTTCCCATTGTAGTCGACACTATATTTGAACAAATGACGCATGCAGCAGGCAAGTGCGAGGGGTCACAAAGAAAGATGTGTTTTCTGTGTAATGTCTTTCTCCATGTGCTTTTGTAGAATCACTCGTGATACAGGAAACACTGTCAGAGTATTTTAAGATAGTTTTCCATCGAGATTGGCAGAAGAATGCAGGCATTCACCAACTGCGAACACAACCAAGTGGTGTAAATTACTCATTTACACAGTTTTTTGAAACATCCAGTTCTTACTTTTAAATCTTTTATATTAAAGATGTTTTATATAAGAATATATTGTTTTTGCAGTCTAATGAGGAAGAGTCAGATCTTGACAATGTTTTGCAGACAATTCGTTTTTGTATGTAAGATATTTTGTGTCTGGGCATCACGTGTAGCAATTTTTGAAAATTATTTTTTAGACTTTAGAAAAAAGTTGTTTATGACAAATGAATAAATATAAGTAATATAACTGAAAGATTTGGTATCATTAAAAGAGGTTGGCTTTGGTTGGGGTTTTGGGTGGTCCTGTGGATATTATTGCATCTGTCAGTTGGTTTATCCTTTATAATTCAGCTTGAATGCATCTGCTATACAGCCTCAACATGGCCCAAAAAAATAATGCCATAATAATCTATTTATTCCATGTTGGGTCATATGACCTTTGGGTCAGCATGCATCACTTTGCCTTGTGAGGGCTTTTAAACCCCCATCTGTACACTAGGGCAGAAATCTGGCCAGCCACCATCAGCCACTGCACCAACACCGGCCTGAGCTGGCTGTCTTCTGATTGGCTGAGCCTTTGTCCATGTGACACAGGGCTGGCTGGTTGCTCGCTGGCAACTGACACAGTTGATGGGTTGCTGGGATGGAGGCTGTCAGCAGTGCAGAATGGGGTAAGTCTCCATTTAAATGCGCTGATCTGTAGACGCAATCGTTCGAACACAGAGTCTTACATTGCAGCTATTCAGTCGCAGCTCCTGCAAGGGAAATAATAGCGTGTTTGAGGCGTGCCGATAAGTCTTTTGTTTTGATGGCTGGTTGTTGAGAGGGTGTGGGGGATGTGCATGGCTCTGATTCCAGCTTTATCATTGAGACGCCGTCTTTAAAGACGCCTCTATTGTGCTGCATACAGACGGACACAGGCAGGGTATTTATAGAGGTTTAGGATGTGAACAGATTCTACAGTAAATGTGAGCAGTAATTGCCCTGTCAAAATGGAGGAGCTGCTGCAAGAGACCCTTTCTTCCTCTTATAGCCTGTGATGCCGAACAAGGCGGATGTTTCACGCTGCAGGTGCTGATTTCAGATTTCAGTATAAAGCACAAGCTATTTTTCCAGGTCTGATGGTGGTTGCGAGTAAGTGTGAATCTTCGGTCACCGTGCCATTGTGCATAAAGGCAAGGGCGTCTCGAACAGTTGATTGCAGGGAATTTTGCATAGGTGGTGAAGAGAAGACCGCTTTTAATGCATCGTAATCGTCGCATGCACAGCCCTGCATCTCTGGTTCATAAATGCAGTTGCAATTTTACATTTAAATGCATTTCAGTTTATTTTTCTTTGAGCATTCAAGATGTACAGAGATACAAACACAGGGTGTTAGTTAAATGTGTACATTCAGATTTGTTTCTTGTGAGGAAGTGTTGAAATATTAATGAATCTTTCTTCTCTCCCCTCCTCCCTGTGTCCTCTTAATTCTCTCTCGATACCTCAAGCCTTTGGCTCAGTAGATGTCCTCCATTTTGGTCTGTCCGCATGCACAGTCAGCTTTGCCTAATCCATTTATTTAAAACATGAGACATTTTATTCAGTGCAGTGCAGTGAAATTATTGCTGTAAAGAATTATTGCTGTAACAGTTAACCTACAGTTATAGATGGTTGTATGTTCAGAAAGATTTATGGCTGTGAGTGTAAATATATGAATAGATTGTTTTATAATTGACATTAAGTCTTTTATCTTTAATGGCTGTCAGTGTGTAAGTGTTTGTTTATTCAGAATGTGTGTCATGAGATGTGTGTCAGTATATTCCTGTCCTGATAACAGCTGATCTGTGTAAAACAGGCACGTGTCATTATTTCATCTGCATCCAATAAGTTGGATGTTATTATGTGACCAAGTATTTCTGAAATGATGCTTGAGAAATAGATTCACGGTCATTTGCTTCATTTTCTGTGGGTTGTTTGTGTTCATTTGGAAATACAGTTGAATAATTGTTCCGTTATGTGCAGGTCTGTTCATACATTAATGAAACAGTGAGTATCAGATCTGTGCTGGAGTCACATTAATTAGATACAGTTGACCGCAGTGTGTTCTGCTGTACACTGCTGGTTTGGTTAATGGTAAACTGGAGACAAATAACACAGTTATTATGCTGACCTGTGATGTAAGTTATATTTATGAGGGCAGTTCAAAGTTTCATTACATTTTTGCCCTGTGTATTTTCTGTTCACACCTTTTCTTACAAAAATTTATGCTGATAAAAGAGTTTCTGACAAAACACCAGTTACATTTACTACAAAAGATCCACAAGCAAAACTTAAATATTCTTCAGACATCTGGTAATCTGGTAACTTCATGGTTACCGTAGTTCAGTAAAAGTACACACTGCTGTTTATTATATATTATTACAGCAGGAGGTCTTTTATCGCAGTGTTCAGTCCAGAAAACACAGAAATGTGCTTCTGGTTCTCTGTGGGTCTCCAGCATCACAGTGGTGGTGTAGTGGAGATGTGGTAGATTTTTTCACATGGTTGATCAGCCTTCAGTTCTGGATGGAGATAAAAATAGAAGCTTTCATCTGAGCTCCAGGCCTGTCAGAGCTGCAGCTCTGTGTTTGCATGTCTGTATGATCATGTCACTGCCGTGTGCTCGATCAGGCGTGTGCTGCACGGGTGGAGAGACCTGCGGGCATCACACACGTGAGTCACGCTTCTCACTGTGACTCTTCATGAACTGTCAGAGGAGCATCAGTGGTGTTCAGTGTCACTCATGACTGCTTAAAAACCAGCTGGAACCCCTCTGAAGAACTGTAATAATGTTCAGTCCCCAGATCCCTGCTGATTCTCCATCTTTACTGTCTGCTATTCCTCTTTTTGTGAAACTTATTTACCTTGATGAGTTGTTTTTCTTTGAACATAGAACCGTAAGATATGTCAAAATAATCAAAATATCGCGACGTGCAAATCACAATGATTTGCAATAATAACAATCTGGATGAAGCACCAGGCAGAACGTCATGAATGTTCTTCTGTGTTCCTCTGGATCCTGCAGGTCAGGAGATTGTCCAAGATGGCTGCAGCATCTTATGATCAGCTGCTGAAGCAAGTGGAGGCCTTAAAGATGGAGAACTCCAACCTGAGACAAGAGCTTGAGGACAACTCCAACCATCTCACCAAACTGGAGACAGAGGCCTCTAATATGAAGGTATTCTTGATAAAGATGTCTAGTCTAATCATGTACTGTACAAGCCGCTCTGTTCAGTGCAATGAAATCATCTCTAGAAATACTTAAATGTTGACAGAACAGGCAGATAAATGTCATTTATGTATAACCAGCAAAGTAAAAGTACTAATAAGAAACTCATTTGGAATCATTTCATGTGTGTTGTACAAAGTTTTCATTAGTTTCCCAGACAATTTTTCTACCAGTGTTCTGTGAGAATCCCCTCATTCTGTTCTAAATGAATTGTGTTGCTCTACAGCCTCAGTGCTTCATTTTGTCATCCAAATTCTTTTTTTATTGGTCTTGTAATGTCCAGACTGTCAGGGCTAAGCGTCCCGTCTTGTGTGACGGATTTCTCTGTGACCTGTCTTTCTTTTCTTCGCGTCTGACACCAGAGGCAGTTTCACAGATGCTTCTCTGAGCTGAGCTTTTGATGTGGCCATTACAGGAGACCTGAGCGAGAAAAGAGCTTTTAAAGAACTGAGACATTAAAAGTTGGTTAATGTACATGTTTTAGAACGTGTCTGTCAGCCCCTGCGTTCGTGTTTAAATGTAAAAGAGTTCAGACAAGTTCATATATATGGTGACGTTTCCTGTTGAGTTCTAGATAAGTACTGTTGAACACATTTAAACGTCTCCTGAAGGGAGTTTGTGTCACTGAGGATGTGCCACCGCTGTTGCTAGGGGAAAATCTCCGAAGCAGAAGTAGATGTTCTCTCGGCATGTTCATACGCTGTGAGGTCTTACAGGAGACCAGAGGCTTTTTGCTGGTTTAGTGAGTGTCACAGGAGGACAAGAATATAACCAGTGAAAGATATCTGTTATAATCAATCAAATGCTTTCAGTGTATTTAATGGTGATATTTTTGCTTTCAGACAGCAGTCTTTTTGAGGACAATTAAAGGAAATGAAAAACTTGTCATTTATAGTGTCTTGTGATGCTAAGCGTCAAAACATTGTTTATCATTACAAAACATTATTATTATAGTTATTATGATAGTTAACATCTTCTGACTTCAGTAAAGCAAGTAATATATGACGTTGTGTGAATGATGACAGAAGTGTCATTTTTGGGTGGACTGTTATTGCTTAAAAATAGTCTATTTCCATGTTTTATTTTAATGAGTAAGAGAGGGCCCAGTTCTCCAGATGTCCTCCAGTGGTGTGCCTCTCTCTGGACGAGTCTCCCTTCCATTTATCAACCAAGGGAGCGAGAGATAGTATTTCTCTCAGGAAGTGAAGTGCACTGATGTTTGTCTTATGTAAGGGCTTTTGATGTAACCGCTCTCATTAGGATGATCTGATATTGGGCACATTCAGACCGCCCTGATGCCAACGCGTGTACTTTTCCAGACGTAATCACAGGCTTAAAACACATAATGACATGTTCTAGCACTGTGTTTCCTGCGACAGATGCAACAGAGACCTGCAGTGAGTCTATTTGTGTTGCTGCCATCCAGCTTTGGAATTTTTCGCTCTATTTGCGATGTAGCGATCAAGCGTAACTGACTTCTCCTTAATGTGGTTCTTACAAGAGAAAGTGTCCTGTAGTCTTTTCAGCCTTCATATGTGAGCACAGCAATGCTTTCAACAAGATCTGCATGTGAGAAGTAATAACTTCTTTTGCATTGTGCTTTTAAAACCTGTAATGCTAAACCACTGTGTGTTTGTTTTCCATCTAGTGTTTCATCGGCAGAGGAAGTGATGTCATTCATTACATGAATGAATTTTCCTGTGGAAAATGTGTTCAGTTTTAAGTTAAATGCAGCTCCCATATTCAGCCATTTTCCAGCATCAGAAACATTGCTTGCATGTGATTGTGGAATGTGTTCATGTGTTCAGTGGCTCTCTTCCTTTTCCCGGCCTCTCAGATAATCACAGCTTAATTTAGAGATTCTCTCTTCCTGTCTTTGTTTGTGGGATGAATGCAGCTCTGCTCCGTCCTGCAGTGGTTTCCTCTTCCCTCTGGCCGGCTGAGACAGACATCTGCAGGCAGAGAGTAAACACAATGCATTAATCAGCGCCTGCTGCTTTCTCACACGCCTGGATCAGAATGTTAGTTGTGTTTTCCTTAATTCTTTGTTTTCTAATTCTTCCTTTTCTTAATTAGCATGACAGGCTTTATTAGCAAGCAAGTGTTCAGAGAGGGTGAAAATTCTGAAGTTCCACCCTCTCCTAACTAGGAAAGATCAGCAGGGCTAATGTTTCCGTCGTTCTGTGTTTGTCACACTCGTGGCTGCTTGGGACAAAACACGGATAAGCACGGAGCAAAGCGGATTTATTGCTCGCTGCTTTGTGTCGTACTTGTTTAAGATTCTCTGCTAGTGAGGCTAAGAGCGAGTTGTCGTTCTTGATTACAGGTGATGTCATGCCTCGTAACTCAGAGTACTAATATCAGCACATGACATCAGTGGATAATCTTCTGTCCGCGTGTTTAAGACTCAGTGATTTCTGAATAATCTTGAATTATTTGTGATGAATCACTTTCGGGAGTTCACTTTCCCCAGTTTCGGAGGTTTAGCAACGATCTCCTCATCCAATGATGACCCTCTGTTGGTACAGTGCTGTAATCCTTTAATTAAAGGTCTTGGGTGGATTTACTGGTTGTGTTTTGCACCTGACAGTTGTAGTAGCAGAGGGGTACACAGCTCAGATATTTCCTCTTCTGCTCGTGATTAGTCTTAGAAAACATTAAGTGTTAAGAAGAATAAGTTTAAGAATAAGAATAAGTGTTTTTATTTCCTTGTGTCTTAACCATTCCCTACATCTCCAACAAATAAGTAACATTTGATAAAGACTTCAACCGGATTACACTGCACAGACTTCAGTCTCTTTGAGAAACGTTTGCTCACTGCACTTGTTTTTTCTAGCTGCATACCGTGCGTGTCATGTGACATTGTTTTTTCCACTTTTCAAGGACGTTGTAGTGTTATCTCTGGGAACGCTCAGAGGTGCGACCCACACGGTTCAGATTCTAACAATAACTCGGGGCCTACGGGTGTGGGCTGACTGCACGTCAGGTGAAATGCATGCTGGGTAGGAATCAGATATTGCAGGCTCCCTGCAGACGGCTGCCTCAGAGCATTGATTTCCATTACTGACAGTATAGCATGACATTTTTAAGAGTGTTGTGTGGTTCAGCTCGTCACATGAGCAGGCCGATGACTCTAATATTGTACCCAGAGCATCTGTATGGCAGAAACCTGATACCTTTCACTTCAGCACAGTCTGCTATAGCCCTGGACACCCATTCCCTTCTAATGTGGATTGTGCTGTTTTAGAGTGTTGTTATTACTGTAATCTTCTCACAGAGGTTATTTTAGGGTTTCAGCAAATGGCTTTTGTGATATTTGTGGACTACACATCACTCCAGTGGGGTAATAATGCGGAAGGAACTTATTTATATTCCTCAGCTTTTGATTGGATGGAAACACGTTGGCTTTAATGTTATTAATAGTAATGTTTGCTAAGCTGGTCTAAGCATCACTGGTATTATTACTCAAGTTTAAGGTTAATGGTTTGAACAAACCCGTAAGTCTTCATTACTAAACAAGTACTTATAATTTTTATCCCACTTGTGTGACGTCAGGAGAAACATTGTTTCAGGGTGTAGCACACGGTCACGTTTTGATGGCAGATCATTTTCTGAAGAACTATTTTTAAATAACTTGAACTCATTTGGAGGAACCTTTGTTAAACAGCTGAGGGGGTTCCGTGTCATTTCAGAGAAACTGATGTTGTTGTCATCAGTGTATATACAGCTCTGACTCAGTGAGCTTAAGAGCCTGTAGTCACATGACTCCTCCTCTATAATGTGTCTGTTGTTTCCTGAGACGGCTCACTGTGACGTCACGCTACCTCAGGAGAAAACACCGAGTGCTGAAACTGAATATCTGTGCTGTTTTCTGCTGGATGAAGGAAGGTCATGTCTCTTCTGGACACCTCTGTGTGTCTCCAGCTGACCCCGGGCGGGTGGGAAGGGTGGTCCAGTCGGCATCTGTATTCTCTGTCAGGCTTCGGGTCTCCGGGATGGGATGTGGGGGGGGGCTGCTTCCTGTGAGGCAGTCACATTGTTTGGGGCTTTTTTGCTTCCAAACGCAGCACAGAGCTCCGAGTGATTAGGGCAGTGGTGCAGATTTCTGGTGTTTAGATGGTTTTACTGTGGTGTCTGTGTGTTTGAGGGACTGGGCCTCGTTCGGTTGGTTTATAATGATGCTGTGAATGAACATTGACCTCATCAGATGCCGAGCGGTGAGTCCTTTATGTTTTTACTGCTCTGTACTGCTGTCAGTCCAAGATTCAAGTGTGTGGAACTCTTTAAATATTGATCTGTTATTTGTAAAGCAGATGGTTTTTATTTGTTTAAATGATTTATTTACTGTCTTGATATGATCAATGAATGAATTCATTCTGAAAATTAAATTAAGTAATTACTGAAGAATCAGTACTGAAATCAATTAAATCAATGAAATCAATTACTGAAAGACATTGTTTCTGTCTGTCTAAATACTGTTTATCTTTTTTATTGTGATGTCGTATTATTGCTCAGTAAATCCTCAGATGTGTGTTTATGTATTATAACTGTTGGCTGTTTTGTTAAGCTTTGTGGTAAAATCCTGCACACACACTTTTGGGTGTCAGTTTTGAGGGAACAGTGAAGGATTTTGGAGGCCAGTGTCTCAGCAGACATCTGAAAGCCCATTTGAAGGAAATGAGTGAGATCAGGGCTCAGAAACGACATCGCACGTGAAACTGCAGAGCTAAAGAATTAGCAGGTGCATCTTTAGAAGCTTCAAAGCTGTTAATGTCTCTGACATGCATCTTCAAAGCACTTCAGAACTCTTTGATGGAACGTTATCAGCTCTGTTGATCCCACAGGCAGAAGAAATCTTCTTACATGTGGTGGCAGCTCAAAATATCTTCGCTTATTTCCGTAACCTTACGTGCTTCTTCAGATAACATGACAGGATGGCTTTTAATGCTGCAGCTCACACAGATGTGATGTGTTTTAGTGTTTGTGTGAGGGGAAAAAACAACGTCTGTTTGTCCTTCAGGAGGTTTTGAAGCAGCTACAAGGAAGTATTGAAGAGGACTCAAAAGATCCCCAAGGACAGATCGACTTTTTGGAAAGAATTAAAGGTATGCAAACCGTTGTCATGGGAACAGCTGGCTTATTCATAGCATTAACTGTTTTCCTAAACTTAGTGAGCACCCTCAGTAGGCAACATTTCAAGACTTCATAGAGGTTCTGTTGATCTGATGAAGTATCCAAAGTAGATGGCGTAATTTTATTTTTGGCCAAATACATGCATTATTATACACAATCCACATGCTGTTCTCTACTGGAATCAATGAATCAAGTCTCTATTGTGCTTCTTGTGTCAGTTGTGTGGTTGGCTGTGTAGGGACATGTAGGCACTTGCCTATGTAGGGACATGACAGTTTTGGAACAGATCTGCATGAACAGAAATGTCCAGATCTTTATAATAACAACACACATACAGGAGATATCTTCATTCATTTTCCTTTGTGTCTTGCAGAAATGAGTCTTGATCCCAGCAGTTTCTCTGGAGTGAAGCTGAGGTCCAAGACTTCTCTGCAGGGCTCCGATTCGGTCCATTCAGCCGACAGCAGCCCCAGTCCCAGCCCCATGAGCTCCTTCCCCAGGAGAGGGGTGTCTGGTGGGGGCAGAGAGAGCGCCGGGTACCTGGAGGAGCTGGAGAAAGAGCGGTGAGTGCTGATTGCATCCATAAGTGATGTTTAAGAAGACTTAGTAAAGGATTCTTCTAGAGCTCTTGAAGTCTTTTGCAGTTAATGAGATTGTTGCGGTAAACTGTGGGACAGATGGTGTATCCACTAAAACACCACTAGAAGCTGTATGTTACTGTGATTGTACTCCACTGTTTGACACAATACACAGACAAATCACTGTAACGTTTGGCCAAGAGTGATTTATAGCTTTCATAAACTAGCAGAAACAGCAAAATCACAACATACATCAACGTTCACTAATTGATTAATAATAATTAAAGTATATCTTGTATATAAATCTTGTAAAGTATATCTCAGCTGTATGATGTTTATGGTTACCAAATGATGTATTAATCAAAGTAGAATGAAATTAAACGGATGAGCTGTTCTCTGTTCATGTGTGATCTCTCTGAGTCTTCACGAGTGTTTGTGTTCTGTCAGGTCTTTATTGATGGCTGAGCTGGAGAAGGAAGAGAAGGAGAAAGACTGGTATTACGCCCAGTTACAAAACCTCACCAAACGCATCGACAGTCTGCCACTCACTGAGAACGTAAGACGTGTCTGTGTCATTATAGTGCAGAGCTGAGGTGACGTCTGTAGCATCACACCTGTGTTGTGTTGCAGTTTTCTCTGCAGACGGACATGACGCGCAGACAGCTGGAGTACGAGGCGCGTCAGATCCGAGCTGCGATGGAGAATCAGCTGGGCACGTGTCAGGACATGGAGAAAAGAGCGCAGGTGAGAACACAAGCTGAAACCAAACGATTGAGATATTGCAGGTGACACTGAATGTTTCCTGCTGAATGTGACATGTGAGAGCACAGATTGATGGAGATTCTTCGTCTCTCAGGTGCGTGTCGCACGGATTCAGCAGATCGAGAAAGACATGCTGAGGATTCGGACACGTTTACCGGCGCAGTCGAACGACTCGGAGGTGATTAGGATTATTCTGCACCCCTCAGTGTCACAGCAGGACTTGTGTTCTGTAACCAGCATCAGAACTGATTTTCTCTCTTGTGCAGAAAATACAGAAACATTGAATTCATGAAATTTTAACCGTATGAGGATGTGCCACTAATGTACTTTGTGTCTGAGTGTATAAAACCATTCCAGCTTCAGCATGTACAGATCACCTAACAACTCTGCTTACCTTACAGTGTAACCCAATACTTTTAACTTTATTTTAGATATATTTTCAGGGGCAGCACTTTAAAGGGGATAAATTTAGACAGACAGCTTGCTTTAGCATGCTAACAGTAACAGTGTCAACATGCTAGAACCTTTTTTTTGCTAGAAATATATTTCACTTAATATTTTAAGTGTTTGGATGAAGAGTGACTGATGTGCCCTGAGTTTGTGTATGTCTATACTCATCGTCTCAGAGGATGAATCTGATTGGACCCTTCTGTTACTGTAATCTTACTGGCTGATCCGGTGATGTATGTAGGTCAGGAAGAGACACATGTCCTGCAGCTGTTGTCCTTTAGCCCCACTGAATGACTGTGTGTCTCTATATGTCACGTGTGTCCTCATTTATTCTCTTTCATGCTCTGTTTCTCTCGCTCTCTCCCCACCAATTTCCAGCAATTTCCCTTCTCTCTGTTGTGCACAGTTGCCTGGTTTACTTTGACAATCTGCAGATGTGCAATGAAGGAAATGACCCTTCAATCTCTCCCTGTATAATCAGGTGAAGCGTGAGTGTGTGAGCCAGGCGGAAGGTGCCCACGCATCAGGGGATGCTGCTGGAGGCGGGACCGTCTGCTCTCAGGTGGGTGGTGGTTTTAATTAATTCAGCCAATCACTGCGCCTCATTCTTCTGATGGACTCATGAAGAGAGCTGTTCTCTGATGGCTGCCAGAGATTCAGGCGCTTTTAAAAGCCCTTTCAGTCCCAACCAAGGGCTTCAGTGTGCTTTGAATATTAATGATCTGAATACAAATGCTAATGGTTTTATTGTTGATCATTGAGCCCTTGAGAGACTTTGAAATTCTAAGCTTAAATCAGACCCTTGTTTTCTGTTTCGTACTAGTTCTCTTGTTTAAACCAGTAATCTGCTGTGGTGTTTTCAGACTGGTCTAAGTGATGTGTCATTAAATTAGCTACAGGGATTCAGTTTCACCAGCTGTAGCATTGTTTAAACTGTGAAAAGAACAAGAGTTCACCCATTATAAATGGAAATGTGTATTTATTTTGTGTGACTTTAGTATTTAATTGGTATATGACTGTAGAAGAGTTTGTCTAAATGCTGATCTGAAGGGCTGTGATGTTTTTAAACCAGATATAAATCAAACCCAAGATAGGTCAAACCTTTTACACCTTTCCTCATAATATTCCCTCACACACCCTAAAAGATTTTTACAGATTGTTTATGTAAATGTCATGCAGGATGTATTGTCTTATAAAGCGTGTTAATTGCATCGTCTCATTACTGAAAAGTAAGGAAGTACTGGAAAAGGCAGACTGTCAACACTCCTGGATCCTTCCAATCCTGGAATATCCTTCAGTTATTTATACATTTTTTTCCAGAAAATGTATTTGTTGTTTGCGATGTTTGTAAAGTTGTTGAGTCTGTCATATCTGTGTGACAGGGCTCAAGTTCTCGCCTGGATCATGACACAGTCAGTGAGAGCGCGAGTTACTCTGTCCCACGCAGACTGACCAGTCATCTGGGGACTAAGGTGAGCTGCTGCTGATTCACTGATAATATGTTTACTAGCTGTTTAATCAGAATCTAAAGAGCAATTCTTCTGTGTGTGTTTAATGTACACAGGTGGAAATGGTGTATTCACTGCTGTCCATGTTAGGGACTCATGATAAGGATGACATGTCTCGAACCCTGCTGGCCATGTCCAGCTCGCAGGACAGCTGCATTGCCATGCGTCAGTCCGGTTGCCTGCCCCTGCTCATTCAGCTTCTCCATGGCAACGACAAGGACTCTGTGTTGCTGGGAAACTCTCGCGGCAGCAAGGAGGCCCGCGCGAGGGCGAGCGCCGCTCTGCATAACATCATCCACTCGCAGCCGGACGACAAGCGCGGACGGCGTGAGATCCGCGTGCTCCACCTGCTGGAGCAGATCCGAGCGTACTGCGAGACATGCTGGGAGTGGCAGGAGAGCCACGAGCGTGGCGTCGACCAGGACAAGAATCCCAGTAAGTCCAGATATATCCTGCACTGGTCTCCTGTATAGCCTTCTATGTACCTGATCAGGAATAGCACAGAGTTGAGATGTTCAGATCTGTATTTTTAGTTCTGCAGGCGTGTCTGAAAGTAAGTCTGGTTAACCACATGTAGTTAAAGGGATCTGAATACACAGCGGGTTCAAAAGTCAAGGTCCACTGTAAAAATGTTTAATTAAAAATATTAATTCTTTAAACATAAAAAAATAAACATGACATATACATGACGTAAAATCATGGACAGGATATTTAAAATGTGGCGCTATTTCTAGGTCGTTAAACAAATGTATATTTAGTTTATTTTTTAATTTACCTTTTTAATCCAATTGATATGTTGGGAATGTATAATTTTAATAAAAAGTGGCATTTAAAATATGCAAAACAGAAGCTAGAATAGATTCTTATTAGAGTTTCTATAGTGTCAATTCCATAATCTGTCTGTTGGTGGATAATCATGTCAGTTAATCATGTCATGAACAATAAAAATTAAAATAAACAATAAACAATAAAAAAGATTTTATTGTACACAATTTTGTGCGTATCCTATTTGATATTATTAGACTGAATCGTTTTCATGGTATTAAACCGCTAATTTATATACAGCCTATACACACACACACACACACACACTCCGATAAATAAGAGCAATGCTTTTTATTTATCTCATAAACACTGAATGCTTTATTAATATATAGATATTAATCATATGAAATGCTCGGGTGAGAAAGAAGCTTCATCGATGATTTCATAACTGCATGTGGAAGTGTG
>JAZGTJ010003274.1:10720-36425 GCA_036877575.1 Botia almorhae | reverse complement strand
TGCAGGTAATCTGACCTTAAGTTGCGACTTGGACACTTTTCCGCACTGTTCCGCATCCAGAGAGGTAAATGCGTACCAGATGGATTTCAGCAGCTCACTTTTTAGATCCATAACGGCAGTAATGACAGAAGCAGCATACAGCTCAGGTTCATATTACGGAACAGAGATATGGGCTCTGTCTCAAAATCTAGCTACTCGTCTACCTAGACAGCATTTTGGGCAGCGAGGACTCAAACAATCTTTTAGGGCAGCGCGTCAAGGTGCCCCAACACTCAGATGATTAGAAACGCAACCACGGTGCCTAAATGCTGCCTATAGTAACGAAGTTAGCTCGATTTTAAACACAGCCCGGGTGTCAGCTGAAGAGTAAAAAGTAGATACATCGCCTGAGGAGGGAAGAGACAGATTATCGCAGAATAATAAAAGTAAAAACTGGTCTGACGACAAAACGACGACAACAATCATTTACAAATTTAGTATATAAATATTAAATAAATCGCCGCAAATACAACGCTTTCATTATGAGTAACTTTCCCACGTTGCGTTGTAGTTTGTAGCGTGTGATACGTGAGCGGTAAGTTCCGAGGGCGTAAAAATGGCCAGTGGAAACGCTTTTATCTCTGGTCAAGGTTCATTTAGTTCAGGTGGGAGTAAAATATCGTTGGAACTGCACCTTTGTTTAGTTTTAATGCTGCAATATTGGCGTATAGTCTGCCTTACATTTCACAATTTTAAGATACTATTTTTGGCTCATATCAACTACCAAACATGACAAAGAAGGATAGAGATGCATAAAATGACCACTAGAGGGAAAATGTTACGTTGAGTCAGCACGGGAGCCACATCTTTTGCTGATACATGCTGTACAGGTGACATCATAACTATTAGTCATCTAACTGCGATAGCTGGAGGGAGTTAAATATTGTTTTATAAACAAAAATAAACAACAACAAAGAAAACACAATAATATTACACCAGACGGTGAATAACTTTTTTAAAGTGACATGCTGCATGATGGGGTTAAGTACAATGTATTACAACAGCAAAAGATGACTTTTGATTCCACATATCATTAAATTCCTCTTTTCATGTCTGAACAAAATATACATCTCATCTCATGGCCAAACGTCAAAATGAAATGAGTTTCTTTTATATAGAAAGAAGAATCATAGACCATGTTGTTCATAAAAAATGAGCTGGCATTACAGATTGAAATCACATACATGAATTGACTCCAGAGCCCTGAAAGATTATCATTGTAAAGAGTACAGAACAACAGGTTTTATTGCACAAATCTTATTGTGAGGAACAAATGTTCTGAGATCTGAATGCTTAGCAAGAAGTACACACACACACACACACACACACAGATCTTTCTTTGCCTTATTAATACTCATACATACATAATAGACAAAAAAGCAAGACTATTCATATTCAATATATGTAACCTAGCTGGACACTGTTTGTAAAAAAAAACTCTTAGTGAAATGGACACAGATAAATTGAGGTTTCACCATGGAGGCAAAAATCAGAGGATCTGAACTATCTATTTCAACACCTTACAAACTAAAATGAGTATTTCTCAAAAAAGATAAATGACTCTTGATGCCAAAATCATTACCAAACCACTCATCTCACTTCAGACAGATCAACTTGAGTCAGTACAGGCTTACTCCTGTATTACGGTGATGGCTCATGTTCTGAGGAGAACATCTGGGCATATCTAGACATTCTGTACTGAGAGGATAAGGTCACGTCATGCACAGATCACATTGTTCTGTCTAGAGTGTTCGATCGCACCTGAACTAGTCAGCATGTACGGGTGCAAGCACGCACTCGGACGCAGAGTCACACAAGGAACATGGCCCACCCTTGACAGATCACAGAATTTTTTATCAACACCAAACACCCCCCCCCCCAACTCCCTTTTTTACATACACACTCACAACTCACACTTTAACAGATAAAAATGTTTTTTTTTCACATGATTGGGGAGGGACGTCATCATCAGTAGGATGTATGGCACTTCCCTTCTGCTTCCTTTGGGTTCAAAACACTGATACACCTCCCACATCCCAACTCCGCTTATAAATACCAAACAGAGGGATGTAAGTTCCATTAAGAGAAGAGGAATAGACCAATAGTTGAATATCTTTGTCCACCTCCTTGACGTGGAAAATATGCTTTTTTGACTGGATGTCTGGCATGGATGTACCTGTTCGCCTATGAATGAATATTTTGACATCAGAGCAAAAACTGGAACTGACAGGTAAGACTTTATTATCACCTCATGTCTATATTTCATTAAAATGAAGATAGAAAAGAAATAAATTTGTGAAATCTTTCATTTAAATACATGTGGGTTTTTGTTATGCATTTATAAATTCAACATCCAAATTAATTTTTAATTTTAGAAAGGGACTATATTTGACCACCTAAATAAGGGTAAGGATTTCAATTGTGTGTGCAGAGTTTAGGATAATGATCTAATGGCCTTAATATATCCCAAATGTGAGGCTAAGAGCTGACTTTGTTGAAGACACAAGCTCCCTTATTCAGAGTGTGACTTTGGGCCCCCTTAACCCCACCCCCCACCCAACCTCCTTAGTTGAACTGTGAAGGGTTTCTGATGTCAATAGGGTCAGTGATCTTAGTGGAAACCTGGGAGAGTGCTGGTCTATTGAATAGGGAAGTACTGCCAGAGAACGGGAGAAGGGCTCTTTTGGTCCGTTCGATCAGATTGTTTTGACATAGTGAAGGCAAGAACCTTGAAGTATTTGCTTATCTGGACCGGCCATCACAGAAAAAGAAAAGGTGATTGGTTTACAAAAAGTGCTACATTTGTACTGCTAAAAAATGGTTGTTCTTTAGTAAAGATTCTGAAAATCCTTAAAGTTGAGTTTTTATGTACCCCATCTATGTTAATGGCAAAATAAATACTATGAATACACACTGAAATGTAAAATGATAATAAATTCTAATTTCTATAAAATTAAAGTTAAAGGAAAAAAAACATTGTCATTATATATGTATATATATAAGTATATGAAGTTGCATATTTCAATTGAAACTGAATGTCTCTCAAATCTAATGCACAGTTGTTCTTTAACAGATAACAGAAAGCACACAAATAGAGATTTTCAGACACACAACTCAGGAGGCAAGATGGATCCATGCCACCACGTAAACGATTACCATGTGTCTCGACCTATCTACTCAAACCGTGTCTTTGATGAGGTCCATGAGAGAAAAGCCCAGGAGACCAGTAGCATACAAGAACGACTGAGCAGAACCTGTGGGTGAGTCTGGATATCAGAACACATGAGAATCGAACCATAGACTCCACATTATAGACTCTTGTGTTAATAAACTCTCACGCAACTGCTGCAGATGCAATAATGCGTGGGCCATTCAGAAGTTTAAGGGGCTTCTCCCGATCCTGGATTGGCTCCCAAAATACCCTATCAAGCAGTGGTTACCAGGTGATGTTGTGTCTGGGGTCACCACGGGTCTGGTATGCTGTTTACAAGGTGAGTTTCAGTCTGTAAATGACACCTCATAACTGCAGTGTTGCTATGGTGCTGTATCACTTTAAGGTTGTCATGGTTTCACTCTGTCTCACAGGTGTGGCCTATGCGTTGCTGGTTTCTGTGGCACCAGTCTATGGACTCTATTCTGCATTCTTTCCTATTCTTACCTACTTTGTGTTGGGCACCTCGAGGCACATCTCTGTGGGTACGACCCTTATTATCACCCATATTATCATAGCCTTACATTACTTTGGTTTACTTTCATGTTCTTGCAAGTCTAGTGAAGATTTAAAGTGAGGTAAATGATTTCTGTGCCACTGTTTTAATATTCGTTTTTATGTCATTGGTCTTACAAACAAGTAGCTCTGCCCCAAACTTGTGTCATTGTTTGTTGCCATAATATTCACATATTTTGAGAAATCAAATAACAAATTGCATATTAAGCTGTTTGAGAATTAACATGATTAAAAAATTACACATTACACTCTTAACCGGGTAAAAAGTGTTTGCTAAACAACCACTAACCAGTACAAAAGGCTGACAGAAACAAAATAAATCTTCATTAATAAACATCTCTACTGGTATCAGATGAATGATCCTTTTGGAAAAGATCAGTGGTCATTCTCATAGCTGAAGGGCTAAACATTCGAGAGTTAAGTTAAAGATCAAAATCATCTCTTGGCATTGTCTTATTTACCTCACTCCTTTAGGTCCATTTCCAGTCACATGTTTGATGGTGGGCTCTGTAGTTTTGACCTTTGCCCCAGATGAGCACTTTCTGCATCCGGTAAATGTGACGGGTGCGAATGAGACAGTAACAGAAGCATTGATGGAGGTGGACTTAGAGGCAAGAGATGCCCAGAGAATTTCGCTGGCCTGCACGATGACCGTGCTGGTTGGATTATTCCAGGTAAAGCCGCTGTATACAGAATTAAAACCTGAGATAACCGAACATGAACCCGTTTAATATTCATTACTGTAAGATTTCATTCTAACACCACAGCTTGTGGCAAGAAAATAAATCAGATCAGATTTTTGTATATTTATTTAGAGGCAAAACACCTGAGTCAACTGTTATCATAAAGCTATTGTACTGTATATCTAATCGTTGTATATCTAATCACAGGTGGCAATGGGGATGATGCAGGTGGGCTTTCTAGTACGGTATCTGTCAGACCCCTTAGTAGGGGGTTTCACCACTGCAGCTGCCTTTCATGTCTTCATATCCCAGATTAAAACCATCCTGTCTGTTCCTACACACAACCATAGTGGATTCTTTTCCTTTGCTTATGTAAGGCTTCTACATTATTACTTTATCTATCTCTAAGCACAAAACGTTTGCGATGTGAACTTGTGGCATCATGTTGTTTTTGTTTGCTTCTGTTCTAGACTCTCAGTGATGTGGGTAAGAACATCAACCAAACAAACACAGCAGACCTTGTTGCTGGATTAATAACAATCTTTATAGTCATGACTGTGAAAGAGGTCAACACGAAATTTCAGCACAAGATCCCTGTGCCGATTCCCATAGAAGTGATTGTGGTATGCACTTCAGTTTCTATAGAACTTTATTACATAAACTTTTGCAGATTTTCTCTCTCATAGACCCAGTGAAGTCAAAATTGGAGTATTGTGGCTTCTAGTAAATATCTAGAAGCTTTGAAACAATCTATCTGTTGGTGTACTCCTAAAAGTTTAAATAAGGAGCCTTTCAATTCACAAAAAAGGACCGAAATATTGATGACTCACATTGCACTACAGATTCTTGTCCAGTCAAATGCTCTCAAAAATGATAACATCCCTCCCCTAAGATAACTTATTGTACAGCCACCTAGCAGGCAGCAAATCATGATGGATAACTGCCTCAGAATAAAAAAAACTAAAGCCTATTAGTAATATTTCAGCGGGAGAAACTGCACCCAATTTTAGTGGGTCTTTAAGTGACGCTTTGATAATTGAGAGATTTTATTTTCAACAGCTGATTACTTTCTCTCTTCCATTCTAATAGACTGTGATTGCTTCTGCAATCTCTCACGTAATGGACCTGAACTCCCAGTACGGCGCCAGCATTGTGCACAGCCTCCCGAGGGGGTAAGATCACTTCCTGTGGTCTCTCTTGCTTCCTGATAAGTGGACATTCAGTCCCTTAATATTACTATTATATGTGTCTGTGTCAAGTTATTCAACAGACGCCACTAGAGAGTGGAAATTATCTCTGGAACAATGACATTAACAGACTGTTCCAAGGTTTTGTCCAATAACAACATGAAACAGTAATGTTAAACACAACAGCAGAACAAAAAGCCTCGACAGAACACATACTACAACATTAGAAAATGTGCTAAGAAACAACAGTGTAAAAATAAAGACTATGAAATAATAATAATGATCAAAACAATAAGCAGGACTTGCAAGTCTACAATTAACTACAGTCCCTGTCAAAAGTTTGATCACACTTGACTAAGACATCACACAATCCTAAAATCTTTTTAAATAAGCATAGGCTACTTTGTAGACAATAATAAATTGTGCTAATGTGTATGAATATGTACAAATATAAAATTGTAGTAAGAAAAAATAGATAAGTTTAAACGCAAAGGAGGAAGTAGTCTAGCATACATAGGAATCCTTTAATATTGTTTATTAAGTATCCCACCATGCACCTCATGCTGGGAGACTATTTCTCTATTTCTCAATAGACATGAGAAAATGTCTAGAGTTTTGAATCTGGAATTTAGTTTTTCTAGTGGATGCTTAAAAATCTCAAAAATAATATAATTTAGTTTTGATTTAATATTTTGGTCCCTGCATAATTTACTTCGACTGTTATTTTGTAGTTCTGATGACTGATATTTTTATAAAATGTTTGACTGGCAGTGTTTGTGTTCCACAGGTTTGCTCCGCCCCAGCCACCAAATCTAGCACTTATTAGGAATATTCTGGGTTCGAGTTTTTCCACCGCTGTGGTTGGATATGCAGTCGCAATCTCAGTCGCAAAAGTCTATGCAGCAAAACATGACTACAAAGTCGATGGCAACCAGGTATGTGTGAATGATGCTTGACTCTGAGAATACATTAGTCTACATTACATTAAATTACATTATGCATTAGTCAGTACTGTAACTTTAATAAAATGTGCTTTATTTACTGGGGAGTTAAATTAGCGAGCGTGCTAATAGTGTGAACAGCGAACAGTGTGTGTAAAGTACTGATATATAATAAAGGTTTGTTTAAACCTCTCCCACAGACAGAGAAACTACTATAATTTGAGAGAGAGACAGAAAGAACTTTTTAACCTTTAAAGGTCACTTTCACCTACCAAATCAGAGCAAATGTGAAAGAGGTTACAGTACCAACTGGTATAATGACTAAACCTGGCACTTAAAACATCCTTGGACTCACTTCAAGGAACAGCAGTGAATCAAACAGTATTCAAACAGATTAACGAACAGATAAGATAAAAACAGTAAATATAAACAAAAGAAATTATAATGACTACACCCTATAGGTGGCACACAGTTTTGACAGAAGAAGGGATCTCCATGAATCTTCTGTTATGTGCATTAGATACAATAAAGGTTCATATTTACATCGCTGTTGTTTACTGTTGGAAAAATGAAGGGCAGAATAATACACATTAATCATAAGCTATCTAATGAGTTACTCTACTTTTATATCCATCAGGAGTTGATAGCCTTTGGTGTCAGCAACATTTTTGGAGGATGTTTCTCAAGTTTTGTGGCCAGTACTGCGCTATCACGTACCGCGGTACAGGAAAGCACAGGGGGGAGGAGTCAGGTGAAATACACGCGCTTTTATTTGAACACTTTCACATACGTGTGTGTAAATACAGTATAACCTTGATTTACCTGCATTTTGTTGTCACTGCTGCAGGTTGCTGGTATAATCTCGGCTTTGATTGTGATGATAGTGATCTTGGCTCTTGGACCTTTACTTCAGCCTCTGCAGAAGGTGTGCTATAACAACCTTGTGTATAAATGTATACTTTTATATAAATATATGTATATAGTGTCAATGTAGGGGATATAATGAAAGAAAAATTATTATAAATAGAAAAAAATGGTGATCAGAAGCAAATAGGGTCTTGTATTGGGTCTTATAAACCCCTTATTTATTTAGACAATCCCTGGGTTTACATGCGTACTTAAAATATCAATATATATAGGAAACAGATTGCTCAGTCAGATATACAGTGTTGCAATAAAAAACAACCATTATTATGAAATATTTGACCTTTGAATGGTACGATTGACCAATCAATTAAAGTTCTCCAAAGTAGAGCCATGTAATAAATAATTAATACCATAAGATTTTAAAAATTCAGACCTGATTATTTTATTGACAGCTAAACTGGACATCCAGTGTCCCAGTATTAATTATTATATAGGTTTAATTAGGTTTATATTAGATACATTGAATTATTATAGTTAACAAAGAGCCAAAGCTTACATTCATTATCTTTGTTATCAGTTATTGTCAGATCCTCTTTATTTCTAATTATGAGTCATGTCAGATTACATCAGAGTGGCACAACTTTTTAACTACAGTCATTATTTGTCATACATTAATGAACAGAGACTTGTCGTGATATTCTTCTCCTCTAATCCACAGTCAGTGTTGGCTGGTATTGTAATAGCCAATCTGAAAGGCATGTTCATGCAGATGTCCGATGTGCCTGTACTCTGGAGGCAGAACAGGACAGACTGTGTAAGTACCACCACAAGACTGATAAAGAAACATCAGATGATACAGTTGTGTCAGATACTTTAAAGAAACAGTGACCAGAATGTGACAAGCTATTTTTATTGATGTAACTATGTACCAAGATGTAGATGTTAAAATCATTGTTTTAAGACATAACATTTGACGAATACCATTTATTCAATTAATATATTGGTATTAGATCACAAAATATCGAAACAAATGGTATTTATTTTAAAGAAAACAAAAATGCACTTTTTAAGCAATACATTTGGCACAAAGGTTTGGTGGTTTTTAAACAACAAGATACTTTCTAATTGTCAAAACATTAGTGGAACAAGCATGTCTATGGCTTTATATTTATGGCTTGGTCGTCTCTGTAAGCATACGGGAACTTCATGCACTGAAAGTGACCTTAAAGATTAAAGATATTGAACAATCACACATATAAGTGCAGACCTTTGGGGCCCATCTTAGGGCCACTATTGGCATTAACTGATATATACTGATTATAACAACTGCCCAAAGGAAGGATGTAATAGGGGCCTGTGTCTGAAAGGAACGTGTGATATCTCTCTCTTCTGCAGCTCATATGGATAGCTACATGCCTGGCGTCTATTGTACTGGGTTTAGATGTGGGCCTGCTGGCAGGTCTGGTATTTGAGATGGGCACAGTAGTGGTCCGAACACAGTTGTAAGTAATGAGGTTTCATTTTTTGCTTAACACAGAAGCAATGTAACATAGTTGTCGGTTTATGGGATCATATTTGTTAAAAAAATGCAACTTTTTTTGTACATTTGAACTAGTGCTTCTGAATTACACATGATGTCATAATGAGGCCAATGACAGGCCATTTACAGGCCTCGGGATACAGGGGCAATGAAATCAATAAGACTTATTTAAGTGTATTAATGGCACAGTGTAATCGCTTGATGTGTAATGTTTAACAGTCAATTATTCTTATACCTCTGAAATTCTGTAAAATATAAATTGTATTGTAATGACTATGTAAATCATGGAAATTAACCCGTAAATTGCAGATTTTAATAACATTTACATTTAGGCATTTGGCAGACGCTTTTATCCAAAGCGACTTACATTGCATTATACTATAAATTGTTTCTGAGTATGTGCAATCCCTGGGATCGAACCCATGACCTTGGCGTTGTTAATGCCATGCTCTAACCACTGAGCTATAGGAAAGCTACACATTTCAAACAGACAATGCATTTCAAATGTAAACATAATTTACAAATAGTGTTTTCTTATTTCCTGTAGCCCTACCTGTTCCAGCCTTGGAAATATGGCAGATACTGACATCTACAAAAACATGAGAGACTACAAGAATGTAGGATGTTTATTCTGTGTCCTCAATTAATGCAATCCCATGATTTAATTATTTAATTCATCTTATTTATTCCACCAATTTTTTTGATTTCCAAGATTTCAGAAATTCCCGGGATAAAGATTTTCAAATGCAACTCCCCCATTTACTTTGCAAACATTGACTACTTCAAAGACAAACTAAGAGACGAGGTGAGTTTACTTTCCTCCTAAACTCATTTCAATCCCATATAACATGATGCGTGACAGGCTAATAATAATGTATTAATACCAATTTATATCAAAGGAATTAACAGTTTAATATATATCATTTACATATCATTTATTAACAATTAATATATAATATTAATAAAAAGATAACTATGAAATGAAACGTTACAGGTGGGTTTTGATGCAGTGCGGGTCTTCAAGAAAAGAAACAAAGCTTTGAAGAAGATTCACAAACTCATTAAAAAAGGAGAACTGCAAGTTACGGAGGTATGTTTGGGCTGAACCATTTCCTGTAGATTCTGTAGCACTTATGAATCGCACACTTTCAAATGTTTGCAATGCATCAGTGTGTGACTTTTGACGTAAATATAACTAATGCTTTAAAACATGAACTGAGGTCACAATATGGTGGTCACTACATCACTGACCTGAGAACTGATTTATTCACAGGACGGTTTGGTACCAGTGGCCCCGCTGGGGGTAGATAACAAAGCCTTTGAGAGAGAACAAGGTCCTGAGCCAGCAGATGAGACAATTCAGCCAGATCTAGAGGTGAAGGTCCAGGTAGACTGGACATCAGAGCTGCCTGTCAGTGTGTCAGTACCCAGGGTCCATATCCACAGCCTGGTGGTGGATTTCTCAGCTGTGTCATTTCTGGATGTGGTAGCTGCAAAGTCCCTCAAGCTGGTGAGATGTCTTTTTTGCTCCTTGATGTGTCATTTTAGTGCTGTTATATGAAGGCATAGCCACAATTAGGACACAGACTTGGACATTCTAGTGCAGTGGTATGTAATCCTGGTCCCAGGGACCAACAGCACTGCTCACCTTATGTCTCTCTTATCTGATGCATTTAGATTAGTTCATGTTCCTCTCTGGTAATCAACTAATGATTGAGTTATGAATGATCAGGTATGGTAAAAAAAGACTCACAACATGTGCAGTGCTGTGGGTCCCCAGGACCAGGATTACAAACCCCTTTGTTGTGCATTATATTACAGGAAAGCTTTGTGTAAGCATACAGACTGAATAGTGCAAATAGCTTAAATACTTCCTTCTGGTAACCAAGTTTAAAATGCATTTATAAGTGAGCTTTTTATAGGCTGATTTTCTGAAAAGGTGAAAACACTGTGGCCCTGTGCTATCAAAGCATTTCTCTGTTTGTTTGTGCATTTTAACTAGCCTGGATTATTTCACCCAATGATGCGATTTGGGGGGCGGGGCAACCTTTCAGGTTGTAGAAGGGGATCTGAATATTTATTTATAAACACTTATTTCTGCCATTCATCGTGACATCAGCGAGCCAGAAATGGCACGTTTCACCTTTAAAGAATGATTTTAATGATTCTTTAATCATTTTAATAAGCCATTTTGTGTGTATTAAGCAGGTGATTTATTTCTCAATTTCACAGGTCATCAAGGAATTCATACGAATTGGGGTTAGCGTCTACATTGCAGGTTGTGATGGTAAGCGCTCTCTTCAGTTACATCCTGTTTTACAAACCGTGCCAGATTTATTGTTAACAACCTAAGTGTGTTAATGGCAGATTAAGACATAGTAAACAACCTCAAATGTTCTTATGTCACAGGTGAGCTTGTCAGACGAATGGAGGCCCTGTCCTTCTTTGATGAGGAGGTCACCAGAGATCTCCTCTTTCTCTCCATCCATGATGCTGTTCTCTTTATCCAGCTGGAAACCTCCAGTGGAACGGCAGATGATCCATTAACTGACACGGTAAAATAAACCGTTAAATTATTATTATAATAATTACCTTTTGAGTTGATATCCAAATTAAGTAGAGCAAAATAAATGTTATGAATCCAGAAACATTACAGCTTGGTCATCACAGCATACTGCACAATATTTACTTTTTATTTTATACACAGTACTGCATAATGTCTACTATTTATTCTTTTAAATAACTAGATGTAAAATAGTGTGTAGATATGTGCTTTGGCACAGTCTATATACTAAAATGCGTATATGCAGTGAATGCTATATACAGCAAATGTAGTATAGTAGTATGTCAACATGCCCTGTTTTACTTTCCCAGTTGCAAGACCATAAAGAACCACTTCCTTTTACTCAAGATGAGGACCTGATTGAGACATATGACAACCAGCACTTGGTGAGCTCCCATCATCTGTCATTTTATGATTTGAATGTATGTAATCTGTCTGATCAGATATCAGATAACTCAAATCAACAGCCCATCAGACAAATATTTCTGTTTATTTTATCACCAGGCCATTCATGGACTTTCAAACTGAGAATAAACACACGAATCGCACACTATGTTTGGCTGCACACAGACGCTACCTTTGTCCTGGAAGGATTTGAAATGTGACCCAAAAAGATGCTCTAAAGCAGAGCTGAGACAAGAGAGAAAGTGTTTTTGTTCATGTCCCTCGAGATTTAAATTGAAACATATTGAAACATAAACATTTTTTATATACAAGTAATAACCATAAATGAATTCTACAAAAGGCTAGAAGACTAACTTTAGGTGTCACCATTTACAGCCTCTTTTTTAAAGGCACTTCATAATCATACAGGACACTCACTTTTGGAGGTCTGTTCATCAGTAATGTCAGCAGTGGATTCACGGATATACAGTATCCTCCTTTGTTGTACACTCTCAGTGAAGGAGATTGTGTGTTTGGTGGTGACAGCATATTGAAACACCTTGTATATTTTGTGTATATAAAATGTTTCTAATTAAAACCTGTTTTCTGATTGAAAAACTGGCCTCTTTAATCTCTGAAAATAACTTGTGAGGAATAAGGAGTTATGTGTTCTAGTGTGTTTCTGTATGTTTCAACAATATGTTGACCCGGACCCTATTTAATTTCCTGTAGCTTAACTTGTAGAGCATTGTGTTATTAATGCAAAGGTTGTGGGTTTGATCCCCAGGGAACACTGATAGTACTGATAAAATATATACATTGAATACACTAAGTCACTTTGGATAAAAGCATCTGCCAAATAAATAAATGTTAATGTAATTTTCTCATAGTTTATGTTGTGACACATTAAAAGTAAACTGAGTCACTCAAACATCATTAACAGGTCAGAATTCTAGTTAGTAAAGAAAAATGTGTCACTAAAATGTGTTTAGCCAAGTTTAGCCAAGTATAACACAAATCCTTTTTATAACAACATAATCAATCTACCCAGACCATTATATTGTCATTGTTGCTATAATTTTCAAAACACACAGCATTACTGAGAACATCTTGTATTTTCATACCAGGTTTTTCTATTTTCTACCCCTAAACCCCACAAACCTGCTGACATTATTAGACTTTAGAAGTAAACTGTGAGTCAGGATTCTTTTTAAATAGTGCGGAAACCTTAAATTGTCCAAAAAAGTGCAAAGCACTTGCTTTAACTGGTAGCTCTCCTACAAGCTAACCCACAACACAGGTTAATGACTAATGTGACCTCTCCCTTTAACCCATCACTGGTGAGGAGTGAACACACACTGCAAGTTGTGAACACACACACACACAGTGGGCAGCACTGCTGCACCCAGGGAGCAATCAGGAGTTAGATGCTTTGCTCAGGGGCACTTCAGTTGCTACCTGCCAGCACTGGAATCAAACCAGCAACCTTCTGATTACAAGTTCACTCAAAACTAAAAATGATGTTATCACTTACTCAACTTTCTATCATTCCACAGACAAATGACTGACTGATGGCCAAGAAACTAAAGGAGAAATACTTTTCAATTAATAAAAGTGAATGGTGAAAAACTGTCAGTCAATATTGTACATATCTTGAAGAGATAGAAGAGAGAACATTATACGGGTTTGGAACAACAATAAAGTAAATAATAACAGAATTTTCATTTTTTAAGTGAACTATTCCTTTAATCTTAAAGATTTATGGTATCAGATGGAAAATGACTTCATGTAACGTGTCACATGATGCATTATTAGAGAAAGGTTTATCAATAAAAGGGGTACGTCACTGATTTGTAATTTGGCATAACTTTCCTATAATAAAATGTGGCAAAATAAGTGAACAATAAAAATGTATCTTAGACTTGTGGGTCTAATGATAAATAGACCATAAGGAGAGATATAATGCAGTATGAGCAAAGCACGTAATTGAAATTAAATGCTGGTTTACAAATAAAGAAAGAGCTACATTTTTCATACTCTTCATCATTTTATCAGCAGTCAGTCTCTGGAATTTTATTTAATATATTTTAATAATCTCCATTACACTCAAAGAAAAATCCCAGAAGACCTTGCGGGTATGCAGTTATTGGTATGCTGATATGCAGTGGGGGCATCGACAGATTAGACCACTGCTCATATCTGTAGACAGATTATGTGAAAACAATAACAAGGCTTGGATAATAATTATTGCCTTTTTCCACAGGGCTAGCCTACAGTGTGCTTGCATCCATTCTCCCTGGTATTGATTATATGCTGCTTTTTCCCCAATTATTTCTAATTTATTCTTGGGGACCTCTCGACACATTTCTGTGGGTAAGTTCCATGTGGACGATACATCTGATACACTGTGTCCAATTTAATTTAGTGGACGGAGCCTCTGGTTTATGAAAGACAGCTGAGCTCAAATATTCTGCATAAGTGTCTTCTTTGGAGTTATGCGGCAAAAAATTTGTCATACATGTTTGCACCACTAAATAGTAAATGATTATTTAATCCTAAAACTGCCTTACTTCACTGTCAGTCATGCACATCCGTGCAAAATGTTACTTTTGGCACATCAGTTCCATTTTACAATGGGAGAAAAAATTCTTTATTTGGGTATTTTGATTGGAATTAAATGTTAATACATCTACAGTTCTGTGCTTTTGTTTCTACCAGGAGCTTTTCATGTGTTAAGTCTCATAGTGAGGGCTGTAGTGACCAGACGTGTAGGCCCACCCGCCAACATCACTGACTTTGAGGGATTGATGAAAGATGAACAGAGAGCCATAGTGTCCTAGTGCCAGAGTGTAGCACTCAAAACACTAAGGTCATGGGTTCAACCTCAAGAAACACAGATAAATATACATTGAATGAACTCCAATTTACTTTGGATTAAAGCATTTGCCAAATGCATAAGAAATTATACTTGTATCTCACAGGAACTCATTGTCTTTGGGACAAGCAACATCTTTGGAGGACTGTATAAGTCTCTGGCCGCCAGATCAGCTCTCTCTAGGTTTTTTTTAGATTTTGCAACTGTGGCATCTTGGTTATAGACCCAGTTAGGTAAAATGTTTTCCAGAGAAATACTGGCCTCTAGTGGCCAGAAAGAACAAAGACGCCTTTGTAAATAACATTCTATAAACAAGAAAAGGTCTTTAAAAAGTCTCTGAAGTCTTTTGTTTCACAGGGGGTTGTGGCTCAAACTCCCTGTATCTCATATCATATTAGCCTTATTTACAGTTAAAGCTGTGTTTATAATGTATTGTAAGTATTTGTGTTGTGTGACTGCAGTCAGGACAGGATGATCAGTAGAGTAGGAAAGGTTTTTTATTACATTGGAAATAGGTGTTAGGCTTAGTTCTTGAATAACATTCTTATCATTTCTCTATGATTTCAGACGTAGGTTAGGAAAAAAAATTTTTTTTCTAAGAACAAAATTTCAAACAAAGATTATTGATCCAGGAATTATCTACATGAATAAATTACAAAAAATTGTTGGCAAATCCCACTAATATATGTTCTTCCTAAACAAATATAGTCTACAACCACTTGTGCTTGTTGGCCCATTATGCTGCAAAATCTTTGTACAGAATCAAGCATTCTGTCATTTAGTCAAAAGGAAATATTTCTACCAAGCCTGCAAATAAGGAAGTATGACTTAGAAATTCATAGTTATAAAAAACTATCAGTGATTTAAAGCTTACAAAAGACACCTCATTTAAACTGTTATCAAACTAATGACATCTCAAAACAGATCTATATATAATGCTTTCTTCTGTGTTAGACATGATATACAGTAAAACCAGCCAATAAGGATGCAGCCTTTTGGCAAACACTATGCGGTGGTCAGGCTGTTGTTGCATGAGATCAACAGAAAATGCAAAACCCCACAAGACCATCTGAAAGACTGTTTAACATAAGAATTAGTGACTGAAATCAAAGGACTCAGTATTAGCAAATCTCAATTGTCATTATAATTCAGTGTTACCTAATCTTTCTATCTTAAATTTATTGTCTTGAAATACAGAATCTTAAGTCTTACGCAGTTTATTATGTAACACGTCTAATTATTCGTAAAAACAAATTCAAACTGGAGTGAATTTTACACTGTTTACATTGTAGTCACAATTCGAACCTTGCAAAGAATTCAGCCCTTTCTTTACTGCCCATCACTGGATGGATGATAAACTATAGGATCAAGGAATGGCTGCTGGGTAACATCGCTTCTTGTATTAGCACTGGATTAGTGGCAGTGCTACAAGGTAACATTCAGTTACATGCAGTTTAAGTTAGGTATTACAAGCCCGTTTTTTAATAACATATTTACCTGTTAGTTACAAGCAAATTTTTAATAACCTCTCATTTGCAAGTCAATGCATATTTTAGATATTAACAAAAAATCTAGTTTAAATATGAAATAATGTAAAAAAATAAATGATAAAAAGCCTCGTTTAATTTGTACATTTAATATTGATTACATTCAAGAAACAACACATTCAAAAACTAACACAAGCCCCTAATATGCAGCATATATGGGCTTAATTATCAAAAACTAAATGTTCCAATATCTGACACCACAAGATTTTAAAACACCATTCAGTCCTGATCTTTAAACTAAAATTAGCCTTTCAAATCCCTGCCAGGTTTACATACTAATTCACTTTTTTAGCAACAACAAAAAAAACACTTTATTACTGGTAATATGGTCTATATCGACCCTGATCAGGGTGATGTGGCCCAGGCATCTGTCTCTGTGGAGGGGGACCCTGCATTCGGGGAGGAGGGCCCCTAGGAGCCGGCCACATGCCTGGACTCAAGCCACCGGGCTGGCTGAATGGTGGACTGAGAGTGCTCTTGTCCTCAGGAAACTGTGGGTTATAATGAAGGGGTGGTGGGGCATTGACAGGGGGACCTCCATGTTGCGGGGGTGGCCCTGGCGGAGGATGGTTCATAAAGGGGGGCATCTGGCCAAGGAGGTGTCCAGGAGGAGGGGTGATGGGTGGAGGAACTGATGACAGCGGAGGGGGTGCTTGGTTAAAAACCATGTGAGGTGCGGTGGACCCCTGTCCTGGGTGTGACATTGGATGATTGATAGGTGGAGGAGGAGGCCCGTAGTGTTGTTGAGGTGGAGCCATCATGTGGTGCGGGTGGGTCACGACAGGCTGCCCTGGATAGTCTCCAGGGTGATGGTGAGGAGGCAGGGCATTGCCAGGCTGGGGGAGTGGCTCACGCGAGGGACCCGATCTTGCGGAATCATCATGGATTGGAACTGTAATGAGGTTGCTGTGCTTCCGTGTGCTAACCGTTGAGATGCGGAAGGTCTCCTGAGCAAGGGAGCGAGGTGGTCCCATGTCTCCAGCAGGAGGCTGGCCTGGTGGAGGTCTATGGTCGTCATGGGAGGAAGAGAGAGACTGGTTGTAAGGGTCATGACCACCATGAGACAGTGGGGGTGGGATGAGCATGGGCTTGGGCAGGTGAGGCGGTGGTACACGGAAGCGCTCAGGCACCTCAGAGCTGGGAGGAAGGTGGAGAGAGTCCGAGCGGCTGCTGGAGTTTTTGCCTGCCCTTATGTGCCGGTGATTAATGTGGGCCTGCAGGTCTCTCTGAGACAGATAGGTACGTTTACATCCCTGAACAATGCTGCACATGTAGAGTGAGCCACGCTGGCATTGTTCAATCCTCTGGACCGGATCCGTACAGCTGTACAGGTTTAGACTGAGGACAGAGAGAATAAACACAAAAGAAACGTCAGAATAACATTATAAAAATGATACACATCAGGGGACCACACTGTAAACATGTCTTCACGAAGCATTTTGCCATTATAAACTACAGTATAGAATGACTCTACCGGTCAGTATTTGAGTACAGATGTCCAAGAAGAGGCAAAAACAGGTCAACTTACCCTGGACACATCTTATCACCCTTCCTTTCATGATGCACTGCACACTCATAACAAAAAACATGCTTACATGGGATCTGCAAAGAAATGGTTTTTAAAGAAGACATTTCAGGTGACTAGAACTCTGATCTTTACAAATTCAATAAAGAACATCAAATATTCTTACCATACGGCCATATGTTTTAATTGGTAGTCCACATTTGTCACAGAAATGAATCGGCGTGTCATCTTTCTCACCAATCAAGCTCAGCTGGAAGAAATGAGACAGAATGACCATAGCACCTCATTAACAGATTAATAATTGAATTATTATGCACAACATTATTATGCAATGAGGCGTTTACCTTGTAATCCCAGATGACCTGCTGGGGAAACCGTCGCTGACTCGCAAAGGCATCTCCTGCTTTGGTGCCGCAATCAAATCTCTCTTCCTGCTTGTAGTTAAAGCCTTCTAGCAAAGACACAGACAGCTTAAAAATAGAATATTTATGTAGTTTACGTGAGTTTATAAATGCATAGACTGAGTACCTTCATCTGCAGAATGGGCTTTTGAAGGTAAACGTCCAGCTGGTCTCTGT
Organism: Botia almorhae; assembly: GCA_036877575.1. Lineage (NCBI taxonomy): Eukaryota > Metazoa > Chordata > Actinopteri > Cypriniformes > Botiidae > Botia > Botia almorhae. The sequence goes on along the minus strand of JAZGTJ010003274.1, from coordinate 17,969 downwards.
GGTCGGGGGGCAGGTTTATTTCTGGCCTGTTTTGGAAGGAGTTTAATCGGGATTCTTCGTCTGACATCAGGACCACCTAACGCCCCCTCGGTACCCTGCATATCATTGTCTGTGTGCCACATGGGGATCAATGAACATCAGATATAACATAACATGGATTATAACAGATCTGCAGTAAGACCTTCAGTGTCTAATGACAGAACGTTTACATTGTGACGTTGTGTTTAAACAGCGCTAAATAAAAACACAGCCTTAGTTTTTAAGCCTACATGCAGTTTATATTGATTAGTGTGCATATAATTATATATTTTACAACATGTCTGTCCAATTACTGTGAGGGTGCATCAACTGGAACAAACTCCTATAACTGTACAACACGCCAGATCCATGATCGTGTTACACTACAGCAATGCTTGATAATGCGCAATAACTATGACTGCATTTACTTTATGATGATTTTCTTCAGAAATGACCTAAACTGGATTAAATTATCTCTGTGAAATAAACTTCGTACTGGACAGACGCCACATTCACACAGAGGCCATAACCGACATTGATGATGTAGAAAATACATTTAATGTGACACCAAAAAGATGCAGATCCTTTATTTATAGTTAAAAATATACAGAAGCTCAGAACAGTGATTGTGTGGGCATCAGCAAAACGTTTTAGAGGAAAGAAACATAAGAATGAAAAGTATAAAATTCCCTCCTCACCACTGTGGTCCATAACTGTGGGAAGTCAACGATCATCTCCACTTCCGGTATATGCCTTTCAAAACAAAAGTCTCATAAAACTTCAAAACAAAAGCGATTAAATTAATCAATCAAATTAATTGATAAAATTAAAATCTTGTTTTTAGCAATTTATATTTAAACGTATGGGACTAGTAGTTATAACAAAAAATCATATAATATATTTGTGTATTTAATTAAATATAGAAAAATAGGCGGTAGGTATTTTTATTAATTAAAAAAGTAAATTAAAACAAAAGTTACACTAATTTTGGCCAAGTAGAATTCAACAGTTTGGATGCACTATAAAACAGTCAGGGCCAGAAAACAGTAATTTATTGTAAATTACACACACAAAAACAAATAAATAAATGAATGCAGTGGGCCCTTTAGTGACCTCTATTGGTATGAAATGAAACTGATACCTGAAACTGTTTCCTGACTGTAAAGCCGCAGGTGTGGCTCGAGGTGATCAATGTACAGAGTCACAACCCAGGAAGAGAGCAAGATTAAAGGACGCTGCTGTAAGTAATTCATATTAGAAATCGTTTTTCATTTTTAATAAATAATACGAAACAAATCTTTCATAAATCTAAAATGTACTTAAACGTTGCAGGGCGGCGTCCAATTTAATCTACAAACAAGGTATGATTTTGCTTTTGTTTTCCATTATGCACCTGTCCTTTGTTTTCAGACAAGTCAAACTGGAACATGTTGACTGTTGTCAGCAAATTTGTGTATGGTGAAACCGTGACTAGAAAACAGCTATACAAATCACAATTGTACTTTAAATATGTTTTGAAATATTTAGTAGCATACAGATAAGTAGGTCATAACTATTTTTTAAATAAACTTTCTTTAAAAACAAATAATACTTTGATGAGAACACTCAGGTGAAATGATAAAACAAAACTTCAGAAAGTTACACAATTTTAGTATATAACAGCATTCTCATGTTTAATATTACTTGGTGCCATACAATGACTGAGGTCTCTAAAATATCCGTCACAGTGTATTTGCACATAATAACCTAAATTATTACACAGAAAACAAAACTTGTTATTGTACATGTAGGTATTACACCTTCAAACAATGAAATTGTTCAAAAACATATTTACCAGCTTTTGAGCAGTTTGGCTCATTTGAATGGAAATTTGCATTACACCTGATGTTTTCGACAGTCACATGAAGGAGAATGAAAACATCAGTTTTCCTTATACTGCAGCTCCGTGAATGGTGTATGTGTGCTATATATACCACAAATAACCAAACTACCTTTATATCACATCCTCCTATATGACATTTAATAGTGAAAGTAAGGCTGATGAAATCAAGGCACTGTATGGTGCTTTATGTATGTCTGAAGCCTTCCATTTTATGTTACATGTCACAGAGATCAGACTATCTCTAGTGTTTTCGTAAGCTATGTTTATAGCTGCAGGTGTTTTTCAAAATTGTATGAACAATGATGTCATCTACTAACAGTATGGCAGCAATAGAAAAAGGACACACCCAGTGTTTTCAGGTCACATGCCCTGTGTGTTTACAGAAGGATTCTCATTCGTTGAAAGCAACAGCTACAGGTTCAAGTCACGTTAGACCACAAAGGGCAGGGCAAAAACCCAAAGTTCTCTTTCCCAACACAAACAACATGAAGAACCACAACAGAGAAAGAAAACAGGCACTCTTGAAAATGGAACTTTGCAAATGGCAAATCGATAGTTAAATGTGTGGATTTTATGATGCATGAAACCGATGACATAGTTTTGTAAACATGACTACTTTTCACAGAATACGATGGTGGAAGACACAAGACAGCCGAAAAATGCCACATCCTACCAGGCTGGACCTGGTGAGGTAGACCACAACAATATGAGGTGAGCAATGTGATGTACTTTTGCTCAAAAATAGCATGTAACTTCAAATGTAATAAATATACTGTGATTTTTAAAATGTAAGGTTGTGACCCAAAAAAACAACAAAAGCAATGCAAAATAAAATGCACAATCATACTTTTAAAATTCAAATATAAATCTTAAACTGTCACTTGATAAAGCTAAAAGGTAGGTTGCATGATAATAAAACTACACCCTTGGCTACATTAAATGCATATTACAAGTCTGTTATTGTGCCCGATTTGGTACTGGTATTTCTGGTACTGATAGTTAAGAACTAGTGTTATTTAACAATGTAGTATTTTATAAAGACCAGCTTTACGTACACCTCTTGTATGAATAACAGAGTTACCCAGCTTATTGGACAACAGCTGGCTCAGATAGGGGATGAATTGGACAATAAATGGTGTGAACCATTGCCCATCCAACGGCAGCGTCTAAACATAGGGATGTATCCTTATGTTGTAACCAGAAGAGCAGTCTATGGGTGAGTTGTGTCTTTTTTTGAGGAATCAGATTTAAAGAGGCAGTTCACCCAAAAATATAAATTATGCCATCATTTACTTATCCTCATGTTGTTTCAACAGCCTCAGTCATCATTCATTTTCACTGTATTAAAGAATAATGCAATGCAAGGGAATGGTAACTGAGGCAATCTGTTCCAAAGATTCAATCTTTTGTATTTCTTGAGGAAAAAATATGTCAAGATCAGTGGTGAGTAAATGGTGATTTTTATTTTTGGGTGACCTACACCTTACATAAATCAGTAATGTCATAGCATGAGCCACCAGTTTAAAGAAATATATGTACAATAAAAAGGACAAACAGCATCAGGTTGTGTTTGTTAATCACAATTACAAAATCAGGATCCTTGGAAACATCTGGGGGTCTAAAATTATGCCAATGCTGAGAACATCCTGGCTGGTTCCGCAGCTTTATACTGGCTGTCGAGAGGCTAGAAAGTGGACAGCACAGTGGGTAAGGACAGTATTTCTATTGGTGAAAAAACTTCACATATTTCTTATTTGTGTTAGAGATTTTATAATTATAGCACAATCACACACTGTAATCCAGTTTATTTAATCCAGTTGATTATCAAATCAACTGGGAGTTATTTTATAAACAGCACAAACATGTTCTAAGAAAAACCTTGGAACCTAAGTTTGGTGTGTTTAAAATGTTTGGTGTGTTTTTAGATGTTTACAGATTGTTTGTCTATATGTTACTGAATCAAACTGATTTAACAAATTTTCTGCTCTTCCCTTAGGTGTCCAACTTGTACGTTTCTGATTGGTCTCGCAAGACTGCGTTCATGCTGGCCTCTGCTTTTCTATTGGTCACTATGTCTTTCGTCATTGCAATTTGGAATGAATCTAAAGGCTGAATGTCAGTGGGTGGGTGGAGGGGTATGGGGGAGGGGCAAAAGCTGGTCTTTGGCCTCACAGTGGTCAAATGTAACCAAACCTACTTTGTTTTCAAGGCACCTGCTTGTTTTGCATTCTCTTTTATAATGATGTTGATTGAAGTGCTGGTTCACACATATATACATATATATTCATATATGTGCAGGTTTTTGCAAGTTAATGATTGTTTTTGTGTTGGGTCTATTGCTGGATAATTGGGCCAATGAAATGTTACCTCTTCCTGTAAAAGCATTTCTGAACTACTATAGGAAGCTGGGCTTTCCAAATCACAAAATTTGCGCAATAAAATTTTAAAAACAAGAAAAACTGTTTTGGTTTAGCAAATTTGTTATTGTGTTGTGTATTTGAAAAAGTGAACTGGCATTATTAAAACAACTCATTTTTATTGCACACACATTAATCAGTCTTCCGGCAGCACAACGTCTACATGTGTATAATTCTTAAAGGCTTTCATGTTGCACTTTTGAAGCATTGCGCCTAACTGTCTACCGGGCCCCACTTCATAGGTGTGAGGAAATTCTTTCCCCTGGGCTCTTTCATAAATCTCGTGCAGCGTCTGCTCCCACTTTACTGGAGACACCAGCTGTTTGGCCAGCTGCTTCTGTACGTGTTTGCTGTGCATGTAACGCTTGCCGTCCGCATTGGAGTGTACAGCGATCTCTGGGCGTCGGATTTCTATCTGTCTGAGGACGTCTCTGAGGGGCTCCACCGCAGGCTCCATCAGCGTGGTGTGAAAGGCGCCGCTAACCGGCAGCAGTCGCGTTCTCGAGAACAGCAGCTTTCTGGAATGTTCTTGAAGGAAATCCAAAGCCTGAGAAATGAAGTGGTTGTTAAAAGCATGTTAAGATGTATTTGGTTTAACACTGTATTTAACTCAAAACTGCATTTAGGCTCAGGTGACCCACAGTGACCTCGGTGTGAATGGTCAGAGTGCAGGTTTTGTTCAGTCAGGAAGAAAACAGTTGGGCCAATAAAGGCAAATCAAAACGGACACAAATTAGTCATACAATAAGTTATTTTTACAAGATACTAGGCTGCTACTAACAATTTATTTGCAATTTAAAGCCAAATCTTTGACATGCCAGTCAGATAGTTCATGTCAACACCTCACTTAAAACATTTTACATCTCTTATTGACCTTTTTGCACAGCTCCAAATGATGGATCTTACCTCTTTGTGTCCAGCTATTACCCTCCCATCTGGAAAGAGGTAGTTTGCAATGGCACACACAGGCTCCTGGATACCCAGAGAAAGACAGTGTTCCCTAGCTTGGAGACAGGCCTGTTTGTAGTTGGCCTGGTGTCGGCCAATCACAGACAGCATGCCACTCGCCACTTGGTCAGAGGCCTTCTGCATTGCTTCTGCCCTCACCTTTACAGCAAACAGAGCTAACAGACACACAGCAGAGACATAGAGAACATTTTTTAATTTTAATATTTTCATTAAATGTTTATCATTTTTAATTAGTCAAATGTCCAGACATTACTAAAGGGATTTTAGAAAGAACGTTTTCTTAATTGTCATGAAGATAATAAAAACAAACAGAAGGGAGCTTTACCTTCAGCAAAGTCCATTGCCCCCGAGAAGACCAACGCAGTAAACTCTCCAACGCTGAATCCCGCAGCGGCCACGCAGCTCTCAATAGCCTGACAGGGACAAATGGACTTTATATAAGTATTGAATGCTCAAATGAATGCACTCGAATTTATGTTTACAAGATACATTCGTGTCCAAAATGACATTCCTAGTCGACACCAGTCGAGACACTCTAGATCTGCGGAGTAACTTACAGCAGGATTTTCGTGGTTCAGTCTTTCCACAGCAGCAAGTGAGCAGACAAACACAGCTGGCTGACAGTGAACAGTCTTCATCAGATCTTCCTCAGGTCCATTTAAACACAGAGACAGAAGATCATAGCCGAGCACTTTTTGTGCTACCGAAAACATCTCTTTAACATTTCCATATTTCAACAGTCCCCTGCCCATGCCGACGAACTGACTTCCCTGGCCGGGAAACAAAAAGACAGATGCTTGATCTGGAGCTCTCCGTGTTCTCCTGGGCTCCTCGTTCATCTCCTCAGATGCTGCATGATCGGGTTTGGTTTGATCAGATGAGGACTCAACATTGTTTGACAGTCTCCTTGAGTGGCAGAGAGTCGCTGTATTGCGATACAGACGAAGTCTAGCACAACACTTCAGAGTCGTGATGAGATGCATGGTTAACGCAGTTTATTTTAACACGAGAACATCAGATTATCATTTCAAACAAACTGCTGTGCGCATACACCATGCCTGGAATTATTACTAAACTCATGCAGGGTCAAAAGCATAAAGTCCTAACAGCAAGGTAACCGTAATCCCATCTTACTGTCTGATAAGATTCTTCATTCTTGTTTAATATTTCAAAACATTACAACCTTTTAATTAAAAACCCTTGACTTTTCACATGCCGTGTGTATTTTTCTTCTGTTTGTATAACGGATGGAGTCTGGCAGGTGGAAGGCACACGTCGCCACCTACTGTACTGGAGGTTATACGTGCTCTCGACATTTATCCACTCTTGTCCAAAATTGTGCTTCATATTTTAGCATTTACATTTAGCTAAAAAGCCATTAAATAGCTTATAGTTAGAGTTTGGAATGAATATTATCTTCATGGCAATTTAGTAGTAATGTCCCTTACTACTGACTTTACATTTGACTTTTAACTAAAAATTATAAACATTTAGAGGTTACTATTGTGACAACATGCCCCGTTTGTTAATGTGTGTTTAATCAATGGTGTCTTTTATCTCGGCAATAAGGGGTGGAAAGTAATATAGCTTTGGTAGGAAAGACGTTTGAGGTAATTATCTTTGGCATAAATGGACCTTTAAAAAACCCCAGTAAAATACTTACTGGACTTAAAAGTTTTCTTGCTGTTAATGCAATGTGCCCTTACCTTTCTCCTCCATTTTATAATTAATCTTTATTTGACGGTAACAACTGTAAAGCAAGTGTGTCATGGTAGAGAGTAAGTTAAACTCTTTTATTTGAGTGACAGAAAATGTTGAAACAATCTACACAAAACATTCACATGGCAAAAACTGGCTTCATGAGCCCTTGCATGGCAATCCAATTTATTAAACCACATATGCTCGGTTATACAAAATTGCACCACTTTAATTAAGGCTTTTAAGTTGACATTTGGCCACACCC
>JAZGTJ010003274.1:0-10683 GCA_036877575.1 Botia almorhae | reverse complement strand
ATGATGTATTTGAAATACTGCGCCTCCGTTTCAGGCAGAGGTCCATATCAAGATGTTTTTCCATTTATTTCCTTTTTAAGATCAAAAAGCAACAAGGCATTTGCGCGTAGTAATCAGAACACACAACGTACGAGATTTACGCGTGTCCACTGTTGCTTGGACACTCCTTGGGAGTTGTGTTCTTCACACAGTGCAAATCCTGAAACCATTCTTAACATGCTGGACCCTGCAAAGAGTTGCTGGATGTTTAAAGAGACAGTAAAAGTACTTTTCAAGCGAGCATTTGCGCACAACTCTTTGCGGACCACATTTAGGACTTTTACGAACACCTTCTATGGTTGCACTTGATGTGCAATTTTAATATTTTTTTAAATCAATTTTTCCCATTTTTTCTTGCTTAACACAGTTTCAAACCCTCACATTCAGTTAACCCAGACAAAAAGACAAAAACAGGCCAAATCATTACAAAGTTGAAACAGTCACTAACAGACACCTTCAGTCTTTACTCACAGGATCCAGTATTTGGTTTTCATATCCTCAGTTTAAACCAGATGCATCAGCAAGCAGGGGGTGGGGTTACAAACTAGTGATAGGAGTGACATCACTGAAAAGTTTATTTGTTCTGTTTTCTTTGTAATCGTGTTTTAAAAACCCCAATTCTTTAAAATATATATACCACCTACAGTATATCTGATCAGAACCACTTTTGTGTGACTTTACTGAGATGACAAAAAAAAGTTTTGGGTAAATGTAGAGGTTAAGCTATGAGACTCTCACTGGTTAAGTCTTAAACTAAATTAAAGGTTAAACCCTCAAGTCAAACTCTCCTTTTCATGATACCCCCTCTTTTGAAAAAGCCTGCTGTACAAACTTGGTAAAGAAACAAAGAAACCTGGTATGGGGCTAAGATTGTGGAAATGATTTTGTATGGATTCTCAATGGGAAAATAAAGAAAAAGAGATGAGGAAAAGTCTTCACACATATTCGAAGGCAACATCTGAGGCTAAGGACAATATGATAGTAACAGAAAAATTATATTTTTTAACTTTTTACATGTACATCACTGTATCCACAGGTTTTATTCCTAAAGTAAAACTTACATAGCTGTTGCGAATATAACATCTCCATAGAGCAAAATCTAGTAATTTTATAAAAGAGAAAAGGCAGGACAGAAAAAAATCATGTTTAGAATAAAAGCAAAAAAGACCAAAATAATAATAATAATAATTCAACAAAATTATGCAAAGAAATGAAATGAGTGAAAGTTAGCTGTAAGAATGGTTTATATAGGAGCTCTTTGGACTTCCTCTCCTTTCTGGCTAAAATAGTGGTGCTTATAAATATCATTGTAATTGCCATGGCAACGTGCACAGCCCGGTTACACATTCCATCCTTACATTTACAACGGTGGCTGTTTCCGTTAGCAATAACACTGCATGTAGGCTCTGTATTTTTTAAAACTCTTTTGTCTAGCTCTTTATTTGTTTACTTGTTGGATTTTGTTATTCAGTTGCATACAGTTAGAATATATATTTATATAATTATATGTAAAAATCTCTCTCGCGACACTGGAAAGTGATGATGGTTATCTATGTGCAAAAAACTGACATGGTACGGAAGCCTTGAATCCATTGGTTGGTTGGTTGGTTGGTTGTTGGTTGGTTTGTTAAAGGGGGCATCACCACACAGGAAAGTCCATTCGATGTTAGGTTTTAGTAACGTCGGAATGCTGGCACTGCTGAGGACACAGCAGCAAATCAGACCTACAAGGAAGAAAAAAGATAGATTGAAAGTATTTTTTATTTTACAACTACTACTAGTAAAAATTCTTCTAAAAATCTGGTAAAATCAATAAAACAACATAGTTCAGCTTGCATTAGTTTAGCCTTTTTTTGGATTTATGGAACCTAAACTTTAGTACAAGGGCTGGAAATGGAAGGACAGAATTCAGTAAATTAATTTCAAGGGAGGATGGAGTTTCAGTTAAAAATGTAAAGGATTTTCATCTTTAACCATGTAATAGCCTCCAAACTCTATGCAAATTTCATACAAAAATCTAGTGGAATTTTCTGCATCTATGGTTTATTTAAAATGCCCCAGCTAGGGTTCTACACATGTGAATCTTGGCCATTTCCACCACTATTTGGAACATAGTTTGTTATGAACTATCAGTCATTTATGCTCAGCCAATAATGATTGCGCTCCTACCTGGCTCAGAGCAAAAGAACAGCTGTATATTAGAGCAACTGACAGGTGGACTTTTTGCGTGCCTTTCCAGGTACTGGAGTTTTCCTGTTGATTTGCCGCACCAGGTCATAAAAGATCTGCAAAGAACAAATACTTCAGAGTGAACCCAGGTACATTTATCTGTACTGAGGAAAACTACAAGCAATTTGTTTGTCTGCATTGAATGTAGAAATGGTGTGTGATGTCTCATTAATCACGGCCAATCAAAAGATTTTTGATGTTTAATGTATTATTATAAGTATAGGGATTTCCGACCAATAAGATTACACAGTGGGCATGTCTCCTCAACATCACAGAAAATAGAAACCAAAGAACAAAGAAAATGAACTGCCATTCAACACTTGTCACAGCTGGTTAGGACACAATGTTAGAGAAAAGAAAACTTGTTCAACTTGGCTCATATACTGGATATGCTTGAGCCTTATTGTTCCAGAACGAAACACACATAGCACCATGAAATCATCCAGTTGGAGGTGTGGATGCCTCCCTGCACAGATGCTCAGCTCCCAGCAGGAGAAAAAAACAACTCCTGCATCATCAGACAGTTCCATTAAACATCTGTAGCTTTTACAGCTGTATATGTAGCCCCGGTATTAACACTGTAGTAAATTACATAAACTGACAAACAAAAAATGGGGTTTTGATGTATTGATGTAATAAGGCATTTGTAGCTAAATGTTATATTTCTGACACCATATGTTTCATAGAAAACAGATTTGGGATTTGAGTGTAAAAGATTAGGCTTTTAATCCCTGCTCTTCATACATAAAAAATTTATGCCAAATAAGCAGATTGCAAAAATACAGGATGCATGTTACCAAAAGACATTTACATTACCAATTCAACCTCTGATCATCAGCACAAAGCAGCAAACTCATGCATAATAAAGGATATGCATTTCCCTAATCAACTTGACATCAATAATGGCTTGTTTTCGTACATTCATTGAACGGAAAGCTAATAAATGAAAAGATCTGAGCAAAGCAGCAATTTCAAGAGCGAGTCCTGGCAGGATGGAAGGTTCCCATTTCCTGTCTTATTAGTTTTTGGCATTTCCACATCCATTGAAAAAAATCAACCTGCCATTTCTTCTTTAAAGTGTCTTTTTATAAAACATGTAGAAAAGAACCTCAAACGGAAGCTGAGAGCAGCTGTCCACCAATACAAACGCATTATACATCATATAAACAGCTTAATTTAAACAATCAGCCTCAAAAGTGAGACTCAAAACTGGATGAAATGGCGAGTGTTTTAATGTGCGTTTCAATGCACGATTCAATAGTAACATCACTGGTCAAACAGTAGCCAAACTCTCCCTTTGTTTAATACAAGAAAGTTTGTGAATTAATACTGTTCAAGGACTCCTACAAGAAGAGTTTTTTTCTGTCCAAATCAAGAAAAGCATCCATGTTGACTGTAGTCAATCATAACTGAGGTTTCCCATTAGCTTATTAAAAGAGCTCTAACTGCAGACCCATTATTAAACCGATATCTGAGATTCACTTAGGAAAGAGTCCGTCACTAGACTTTAATGGTGATGCAAGTTTCTGCTTGGACACAACAAATGAATAATCATGGAGCAAATCCAAAGCTTGTTCAAAAAGCTGAGGATCTCGAACCATCACCCTTTGCCTTGCAGTAACCCCATATGGTGTAAATCAACAAGATTTCAGAGCAGTACAGTAACTTCATATAACTGAGCTCATGAGCAGATCCAAGCAACCGTAGTCATGCTACATAACAAACTGTACTTTCTGATCGACTGACTTTCAAAGCAGCTCTATGTCATGTAGTCAGAGGCCACAGCAGAGTCGTGCTGCTCACAATAGGAAGCTCTGTGTCCGGCCGCCGCAGCTGACTAGCTTTCTCGCTAATGTGTGACTACGCCTTCATTGCGAGATATCGCTAACTGACAATGACACTGTTTTGAGACCTCAGCAGAGAAGAGCAGCTCCATGGTGATGCCACCACAGGCATGTAGAAGACAAAGGAGGCCTGACTTGATTTGAAAAGGTTGGGGAAATATCATGACCGAACACAGCCAGTGTAGGTTTACTTCTAAAATAAAATACGTTTCAAGGGAATTTCGAAGAATGTTGGTGGACTAACCATTTAAAACTGAAGATCCAATTCAGTGATCATGACACTCACAAACATTCCTTTCCTGCAGTTCAGCTGCTAGAGCATCATGGGATTGACTCCCAGGAAACAGGCAAACTGATTTTTTTAGTTTTTTTATAAAAGCATCTGTCAATATGCATTATTGTAAATATAAATATGTATGTACATATTAAAAAGCCTTCAATACAAATTATTTTTTTATATTAAAAATGTAATTTATTTTAATACTAAATTATAAAGCTTTAGTACTTCACTTTACCTCTAAATTAAGTACATGAATTGTACACATATGAATAAATAAACAAATATCCCTAAAGCCTAAATGTTTTGTCTACAAGGAAACAAAAATTGAAGCACACAGGAAATTGAATGATTCACATGCCTATCAAACCATTCAAAACCACAGGTTTCTTTTACTTTAGGATATGAAATTCTGGGAACGATTGTTCTGGGAATTAAATCTGTGAATTAAATAGAGGTGTGTACACAGAAAAAATTGCTTAAAAATAAAATTACAAATGTTTTTTCAATGTACGTAAATCTTTAGAAACATTTAGAAACAGAAAACTTTTTAGAAGACATCTATTAATTCTGTTCAAATCAAATAAGTTATCCACTCTGCTCACCTCATTGACGTTAATCTTGGACTTTGCAGAGGACTCCAGGAAAGCACAGCTGTTCCACTGGCGGGCCAGATTCTGGCCCTGTTCTTTCCCGACCACTCTCTCATCTTCTAGATCACACTTATTACCCACCAGGATCATCGGCACCTGGAACACAAAGGTTCTCATTATCATCAGGTACTAACAGAGATCAGATCAGATCAGTAAAGAAATTAATGGCCTGAATTTCTCAATGCAAATGATTGATGAGAAAGCCTTTTGCTTCGTAGTCAATAGCAAATAAAAAAAAGATCTTATGAGTTGACATCAATGGATCAGATTCAGAACTTTTTCTTTAAATGACAGATTATCCACAAATATTCACCCTCCTATCATACCAAACCAGTGTGATCTTGTACACTTGAGGCTTAAAAGCTCCAGTCCCCATTATAATTACATGGAACTGAGCAACTAGTACATAGTTCCAGGTTTGGAACTACAAATAAAATAAATAAACAAATACAGACTAATAATGTATTTAATTATGGGAAAAGACAAGTAAAAATTATTTGCACCTCATGGTTTCTTAATATACAAATTCAGTTTGGCCGTTTTACAGTTATTTAGGGGCATTAGCAGAAACCATGTTGCTCGTTGTTCTTGAGTAGCCATAGGTTACAATAGCTGTTGTAACTCCTTAAATGAAACAGAAAACAAATGTAGAGAGAGAGGGGAAAAGGAAGAAAAACAGCCACATTTAGGCTTTGGACGCATTACTATTTGCATAAACACTGTAAAGTCTATTAAAAACTCAAATTTCAACTCTCAACAGATACCGACAGAAGTGAAACTACATGACACTACATTTAACATGTTTTTTTGGCCGACGCTTTTTAAAATGACAAGGAAACACAAATACCAAATACCATGCCTAAATACCAAAGCAGGTTGCTAAAGCAGAACAAATTGTTCCATGAGGTAAACTGAGGAAGAGAACATATTAGCACTGGTTCACACTGTTCTTTCTCAACTGTCTGTACAATATCGTACTGTGTTTACAGTCTCTGTAAGTGAGACTCTTCTACACTGAGACTCTGTCTACAGTAAAGATGAACCTCTTTAACAGAAAGGTCACCCTTATTGATAATGGCCTGAGCATGAGGGCTCAGGGTGCGTGCGTGGAGTTACTGTTCAGTGTCTTTGAAAGGAGATACTGGTGCTGAAACCATCAAATGAAAGGGTGAGATGAAAGCAACAGGTAGAGCTGCAGACATGCAGGATATAAGAGCAAAGTGGAAGTTGTCAGAAATGGGCCGGAGAGTCGCTGGAACTCACGTCATCTGTGTCTTTGACCCGCAGAATCTGTTCTCTCAAGTCCTGCAGGTCGTTAAAGGTGGACTGCGCTGTTATGGAGTATACTAGTGCAAAGCCCTGTCCGTTCTTCATGTACAGGTCCCTCATAGCTGTGAATTGTTCCTGTGTGGAGAAGAAAGATCTCAGACAGCGTACAGGTGATTCATGCTAGTCGTGTCCTGGCAAAATTTTAGAAAAAAAAACGCTCTTATTTATATACATCAAAAACAGAACATTTAGAAAGGCAGCAGAAATCCAATTTTTGGCATCCGACTTAAATCTGTTTAATTGTTTGTAGACTGGAAGGCAAACACAATCCAACAAAACACATCCAAGCCAGATCAAAATCACAAATCACTACGATGTGAATGAAATCAGACTGTTTGAAATGCTTCTAAACAGTCTTTTATTTGGTATGTAATGTGTATGTAACATGTAACACATTTACAGACGTGTCTGGATTTACTCATTTTTGTGGATGTACTCATTCACTTGATGTATTTATCACGTGAAATAGCATTTTGTAGGAATGAATGTGTAAATACAGTAAAGGCTGTGACATCATTACTACTATGTTGTCTAGCGAAATGTCACGTCACCCAAACATACACATCCTCTTTGAATGAGGTAATTTCCTGTCCTGCTATAACCTGAATCCCAGGTGAACTGAAGGTGTGAAGTTAACAAGGACAGGGGGCACATCATTGACTGCACTGCTTTCTGTTTCCTCTTGGTCAGTGGACCGAATGTTCTCAGAGGTGCTGAAACCCATAGGAAGCAAAGATGGTTGTCAAAGGTAACAGAAAATAAAGGCTATGGGGGAAAAATGATCTTGCTCTACAGAGGACAAGACAGTGTTACACTCATGAAATAGTGCTGGAGTGTGCATGGAAGTAGGACTTGATCCATGAACACAAGCTTGGATGCATAAACACTCACTCGGATCTAAGCTTTGTACAAAACAAACAAACAAACAAACAAACAGGCTTGCTTTTTGTGCAATTGTTTAGTTTTTAAACATGTCATTAATTTTTATAGTTTCCCTCTCAACAGCCAATAAAAATGTGGTTAGCACAAACCATGTTTCCAACCTGTCCATGTTAGCTAACTTCTACTGCGTGACTGAATGTCTGGCCTTTGACATCAACAATGAAAGATAAGGAAAGTATTTCCCTTTCCTTTAAATAGTTTAATTGCAGTTTAATAGTGGAAGTTTAATTTATTTTGCTATACTAACTAGGCACGTGTATACATTTTATGTATAACGATTACAGCAATTCAGTATTTGTTTTTCCAGGCTGTCTGCAACCTTATCAGAATGGACATGTGAACTATTTTTGGATCACAACCCACTGATTGAGAATTAATCTAAAACTTAATTTTATAGCTCTTAGCTCCCACTCTTGACTCTGGGCTTTTATTTGGTAATTTTGTTAGCCGACCCAGTTTCAGGATTTAATTAAGATTATGTTGTAAAGTGCCCTATATTTCTTTCTTTTTGTTGCAAGACTTGGCTTTAATAATTATTTGACCCCTTCAGCTTTAAAGTCAAGCCAATGCCAGTCCTACTATACAGACATTGTAGCCAAGTAGCCAATTTTTAATTCACATCTCTGAGATATTGTCAGCTACTTTGGCTCAGTTTCATTTGACCGTTGCTCCATTCTGGGACAGAAAGCCCAGGGACAACATATACCATCTGTCATCACTCAGGGGGTAACAGGGGGTTTGCAGAACAAGAAATATGTCCTTATACTCTTAGGGGTCAAAACTGCTCTTGAAACGCCTGCACCTGCACAGTTATTTTATTTTTTAGCAGACACTTAGTGCAGGGACAGTCTAACAAGCAGGGGTTACATGATGTGCTTACAGGAATAATGGGGCATGTGACAACACACTAGAGCGAGAATTGGCCCTTCTGGGGTTTGAACCTATAACCTTTGGGTGACCAAGCTTGACCTTTAGTCCAGTCAACTTAAAACACATTTTTAGGCATATTTCTGCAAAAAATATTCTATTAATAATTCTATTTATAAACGATGTGACAAGCAATTTAATGAGAGGCTGCTGTGTCACACAACACAATTACAGCCAATCAGAAGACATTTGACATTAATTGTACAGTAATGAGAAGCAGGATTTGGACCAATGAGATTTTATGATGGGCGGGACATTGCAGAAAAAAAATTCAGGCATTTCTTTTTGCAGTCTTACCGTTCCGGCAGTATCCAGAATTTCCAACATACATTGCTGTCCATCCACTTCAACTTGCTGGGAAGAGACAAAACAAATCAACATAAACAACTGCTATTGGCAAGTTTACCATTAAAACACAGCCTCTAAGTATTTGCCTGTACTGTTTATGAGCACACTCATCACCGTCACCCCCCTGCAGTGCTCTCCATGGCACATTCCAGCACCGCTAACTTCCTGCTGTCTTTAATAGAGGTGTCAGCACACTTTGTGTGAATCACTAATTTAAAGGAAGACTATAATACCTCCAGATTCCAAAGCCGTTTCACACATATTTTCATGACATCATCCAGACATTTAAATTACTAGTATTGTGCCCAGATCTTACCATTTCCTGTTGTAATTCAAGTGTGAAATTACTCCTGGAAGAACCTACCTTACAGTTGACACATGGCTTGCTATACTGTACCCAAACAATGACTTTTATTCAAGTGTGAATTGAGTGTCCAAAAGTGTCCAAATACTTTCTGGGGACTCTCTATATGGAGGGCCAGCACTTCACCTATCATAGAAGCCTTTCATTTTCACCTACATGAATGAAATATGGTACAGTCTGTCAACACCGGTAAACCCCGCCTATAAGAAGTGACCATGGGACACCAGCAAAAGCGAAGAAGGGAAGTACTAGTCATGACGAGACTTCCTTTCACTGTTTAGGTGTAGGTTCATTTTTAGACCATGTCTTTGTCTCAAGGCCTTGAACAGAGGCCCTTAAAATATAAACATCATTGAATGTAGTAGTCTGGGCACAGGGTCTATGAAACATCCCGTAAGTGCGCACATGCTCTAATGTTTCTTTCTTTACTGTGTGCGTGAGTGCGTAGAAAGAAGGGTGGATTGAGGTATTGTTTATAAATGTGAAAACCATCAGACAGATTGGAATGACTTGTTCGATTTTATGAATCTAGTACTGACGACAATCTGACTCAGTACTGGAAAAGACTGCACATAATTTATAAGAGTATTATTTCTGAAATCACATTTAGCGACTTTGCGGTAGAATATAGTGTAAGGGAGTGTGGGGTAAGATGTGCCACTTTTAAAATCGTCCAACACACAAAAATAAATGTGAAACATATAAAGCACCAACATATAAAAAAAGGCCATTAAAATATGGTGGTCCAATGACAACACTTAGCCCACATTAGGGGTAAAATGTGTCTTGTCAAGAGTTAAACCATTTGGGAATATAATAATTTACTTTTTCAATTAAATATGTGTATTTTATTAATATGAGAATGTAGTTATTTGAATGTAAAATGTGATAGTATATTATGATAACAGTTACATAAAACTATTTCTATCAGTCTGTAATAATATTTGTAATAGTAACAGTATTTGTAACGGCATTTTCTGCCTTTGAAAACATTTTGGACCTACTACCATCAGACACACACTGGAATGATTTGGCACCTGTAAACAGTTTAAAATTATGCAGAACTGGACTTGCCTTTCTGTATGAGTCTTCTATTGTGGGGTCGTACTTTTCCACAAAGATCCCTTGGACAAACTGAACAGTCTAGAGACAGAAGACAGACAGAAAATGTCCATTAAAAGTTTATGATACTCAAACATGAACATGTTTACACTGTGGAGAATGACTTTTACTTTCAGTGGTTGATGGGAAATTTCATTATAAAGACATTTAGCACGTGCTGCATTTAACATGCATTTGGTACAGTCTTGGTACTGTGCTGGATTACCACGTAATTTCCAATAAAAATTCAGGTATTGAAGCAAATTCACTGTGAAGCGCTCATGTAGGTGTTTTTATTAAACTGCAAAGGGCAAAGCAATGCCACAGTATTGCCACTTCACAAAAACAGACTAGGCATGAAACCTGCACTCACTGATCAGAGAGCATTCTGATGTTGCTGGGATACCAGTTACCTAGCAATTAATGAGCACCTTAAATACAGAAAAATTTATAGATGACAAACGATATGTTCGCTGTAAATTGCCGGGTGTTAAAAGGCAATCATACCAAAACAATAGCCTAATTAAGACAGGCTGGCTGAGGTATGACATTACAGGAAGTGCAAGAGTTGCAAAGAATATGAAAATCATGAGATGCAGCCCACAGGTGCAGGGGCTCTTCAGTTCCTCC
>JAZGTJ010003273.1:6295-36430 GCA_036877575.1 Botia almorhae | reverse complement strand
TGGGTGGTATGATTACACACTGTACAAATACACACTATCATAGTCAGAATGTGTTTTACTGTAGAATTTGCAGTGTATCATGGTATATATTGGCACAGATACAAGGGCAAAGAGTAGGACATGTCCTAAACAAGTCAAGACGAGAAGGAACATGTTATTAAGAGCTGTGACGGACACACAGTTTTATACAACAATAGAGGATTCAACTGACGTGCGGTCACAGGTGTGCACTATTTGTCAATGGCTTTGAATGAGGTACATTTAGCCAGACCTCTCCTTTTAATGGAAGTTAGTTTACTGTTTTGAGTCTTTTGTTTTTGACTCGGGTGTTACATAACGTGAAGCTTTTTTGGACTGGTGCCAAATGCATCTATTATTTATGATGAAAAATCGTATCTTTTGGCGAGTATCCAAGTTCGAAATAAAAAGAGAAAGTAATCAAACAAGATGAAGTACCTTTCATTTGTGTATTGTATTTAATTCACTGGATTATTATACAACATGGGCATTCTCGTGTGGGTATTTAATATGTAATCCATTTTTATTTATATTCCAGTAATACAAGTATATATTGATATAAACCTTTAATCTGATATAGATTTATACTGGCCAGCATTATCTTAAGATTGGAGCTTGGTGGTTTAAACACTTTGGTTTCTACCTCTGTGGTTTCTTCTCCCCACTATGATTTGTATCTATTTTCTGGCTTTGATTTCCTCGGACTGAAACACGGCTGAGTAATGTACAGGGCTAATTTTTGTTGTAAAGACAGCCCTTTTTACACACATCTGTGTAATTTAGTTTGTCTCTCAAGGACAATCGATATAGGAAGCCGACTGATAAAGCTAGCTTAAGCTCTCTTTGTCACATGACCCCTGAGCTCCGCTCACATAATATGGCTAATACACTGAGGATCGATTGAAAACGGGGAATTAGGCATGACCCTGCCTGAGTAACGCAGTCATTTGAGCCTTTCAATTGGCTCTCTCTGACTGACCCCCACCCGCTGAAATCTGATGCTTCTCTTTTAACTAAGGTAATTCAACTCCACTGTTAAATGTGAAAGGACTATTTGTAGCATTTATGGAAACAGAGCCATTGTCAATGTCTTGCTCCTGTCTAGAGACCTGATATTAAAGGTGCTCTGTGTGACGTTACTTGCTCTGGAACTTCCGACAGACTCGGCCACAGAATCAGACACACCCCTTTTTCCAAAGCCCCGCCCCACTGTGACTCACCATATTGCTGAGACCATTCTAATAATCAGTGATTTGGGCAGGGGAGCAGCAGCCTGTCATCTCAGTGCCATCGAAATTGTAATGGCAACAGTAGCACAATAGCACAAACTTACAATTGACAAACTGCTTACGGAGCTAAATGCAGTGCCGAGTTTGAATGATCCGCTGCCACGGCTACCACGCTCGCTCTCAGCTTCCTGCTTCCCACATATGGGCCGCCCCATGAATACAAGTGATTGACAAGCAGAACGTGTCTTGAAAAGTCATCTGAATGGCAGAACAAAGAGACACTTTTTTGTTGTTTACAGACTAAGACCATCACAGAGAAAGGTAGTATAATTCAGGACACATATATCAGTGATATCTGATATTAGATAATAGGGTCATGCATGTCTGCATGCCTTTCCATAAAAGGCTTACTGCACCTTTGACATGCTGTTAGTGTAAATGTGTATGTGATTGTATGTCGACGAATCCCATATGATGCAGCACATGCGGTTTGTGAAAGTGTGTAGCCTGCCATGCCACCCTCAGCGTGTAGCTTGACTCTCTGCAGGGGGGTAGATGCGGGTGATTGTATCCTCGGTAGATGCCTGTAGTCCCTATTACAATATGGCCACCAACATGGCTCTGCAAGGCAGGACTCGCCTCCCGCAGTGCTGTTGATTATTCCTCAGCTCCCTGTCAACCACTAGCCACCATCATGCGGTGGCAGGGTGGTGGGCGGCTTAAAGCTCTATTACAAATGGTGATCATGTTTTTTGAGAAATAATGCATGCGCTTTCTCAGGTGAAATGCTTAGGTGCTTGCACACTTCAGGGACGAAGCAGTAAGCTGCCTCTCCGCTGCCTCATTCTTTTTCGTTTCCATCATTTGAGTCCTCACAATACTCTGCAGCTTTGCCGGAGCTTGAAAGCTCAACCTGCGTGAGGGAACGTGGATTTGCAGACGGTCCCTGGAGCTTCTTGCAGCCTGTGATGTCACATAGCAGGTGAGGTGAGAAGGGCGAGCGAGATGAGTGCGGGAGAGAGGTAGGAGGGGCTGGATTAACCTCTAAACTGTGGAATCGAGGTCTTAGAGTTGGAAAGTTCATGACCTCTGTTAGGTTCATCCAGACTCATTTAGAGCTGCTGTTCAAATTGGCAGTATGTCAGGTGGATTTAATGTGTATCCTTTGATCTACCCTTGCTTTATTCTTCCTTTGTTATATTAAGCTATTAACATAAAATAAAAAGGAGGCATTCTAGTCTATTTTGTTTTTTTCCAAAATTCTTTTGGAGACAAAAAATGGAGAAACTAATAAGACAGTTGTTGGCATACAGTAAGAAGAGCTGTAAATTAGGGTGGATTGTTGACGCTGCAAATTAATATGGTTGTCACTCCTTTTCTCACTGCCTAATCTGTCTGTACACACAGATTTTGGTCATTTATAGGTGTACAAACTGCATTCTACAACCAAGTACAACCAGGTGACAACAATGTGGTACATGTACTGACTCATTTGCAAATTTTAATACGGTTTCTCTCAATGGTAGTTGTTCCCACCAGCCCTAAACAGTGTCAGCCCTTAATCTGTCTCCAGTCACTAATATTTCTTTCATCAGAAATAGCTAACGGCAAACAGTTGGCATCCGTTGTGGTTTACAGCCGTGAGACATCAAAACGTTGCTATGATTGTCAAGTGAACCATTGTGAGTCTGGGTGTGACTCCTGCATTGCGTACAAACAAGCAATAATTTAGGGGATTCACTCCCAATTCAAACGCAGCCAGTGCCAGAATTGTGCGGTGTGTACATTTCCATAATGTCTGACGTTTGACATATCTGTGCACATTATCACACTTTGTCTTGTGCAGTGCCTTTAGGGAGACACATGTGAGACTATGAGGTTCTATGAGGTTCCTTTTCTCATTAATATAAAAAAATCTAAAAAGCGCGATCACCTCGTTTGTGATTTTCCATTCAGTGTATAATGTGCCCAAGAAAGGACACAGCACCAGTGTCATCGTTAAACGAGTGCACAGGTGAAATGCCTGCGTGTGGGTCTTTATATGAGAGTAATTAAGAGCACTAAAATGCAAGAAGACTCTGACGAGACCCATGAGTAGGTGCTACTTAACACTCCCTGAGGACCTTCACACACACCTCAATCTAGCATGATTAGAGAACAAGAGCCTGCCTTACTCTTCGCAGTCCATTCCTGCATTAACTAATGGGCTCCTGGGCTCCACCAGATACTCCCTTCTGGTCTACCACCCTACGTGAACCTATTTACTCATCTGCAGGAAAACCCAGCCTCAGAGCCCTGAATAATTCATGTCACGTTCAACATTTACTTGCCCTTTCTCTACCATACTTTCCTTTATCTCTTTTGGGACACACCCATTGAAACGGAGCTTTTTGCTAATGAAGCGCTTGACTTGACTGATCATTGGCGTACTGATTGCAGCTGGATGGACGGATGAATTGATGGATGGATTGATTACAGCAGAGGAGGATCGTCTCATCCGCAATGCCATGCCATCGGAAGCCCCCTCCCCCCCTCCTTTGTTCTTAATTGTCAGTACGTCTGTGTTTCTTTTCTTTTCGGTTTAATGAGGGCTGTGTGATTGCTCATGGTGAAACGCAGTAATGGAGGTTCTCCGCAGTGCCGGAGAACCGTCTGTTTCCTAATCTACATCAGGCTCCTACAGAGGAACAGCGTGAGATAGAAGACTTTGTGCACTGCTTGGTTTCAGCTAGGGCAGCGGTACACGCTGGAGGCGAAACAAGCAGAGAAAAACATGGCTGAAAAAACAGTAGCGCATCTAATATATCCTCTCTCATTGCAGTAAATATTTGGTTGACTGTGGTTGAGCTTATATTTTGTTCTATAGTTTTTGTAATGATTCGGTCTTTAATAGACATTATGCAACAACTGAAAAGTATCTTGTAAGAAATTGTAAGTGCAATGTATTATTGCTGTTTTACTAACGACATATCTAGCTGAAAACATATTTAAGTGAAAATAAAATGTTTACTATATAGATGTGTCATTATTTTTATTTTACTAGCCAAATATCTGAAAACATATTTGAGTGGTAACATGACTAAATTCTCACACTCAAGACAGGTTTGTCCATTTTTATGAAAACGATTTATTTAAAATGAATAACTTTAGGTCACAAACTGTGTTGTAGTGATTATGAGAGTTGATGGAGGATCATAGCTGTGGCCTTTTATATTGGCTATTTCAAATGAAAGGTATAAGTCAGAAGCAGGGGAGTGTATTTGATTCAGGCGTTAGCGCAGTAAATTGGATAACATATATTATTTTTATAAAAGGAAAGATTTAAAAGATATATTTCAGGATTAATTCAGTAGGCTTAAGCTTTATCGACAGCAACTATGGCCCGCTGTCGATCCTGAAAAAAAATAATGTTGATCTTGTAAATTAGGCTTCCGGTGTAAGCGTGTGACTGTGAACCGATCTTCTATTCCTTTGTACAAATAGAGGGACAAGCTGAAGTCATTTTCTGTGGTAATTGACAGGAAGCCACAGATGCTGGGTGTTTGGAGGCTGACTTCCTGACGATTGTAAACATTGTGACTCTGTAGTGGAGCGGAAGGGGCAGAACGATGGGTTTGTGAAACATGTTTCCAGTCCAGCTAGCGATGCAAATCTGACAGTCAGCTTTTGGTTGTGTTGATCCGTGAAAAATATATTTGTTTGCTCTTCAAATATCTACATGAAATTTTTTAGAGGTGAAACGTATGATTTTTTTTCTGCTTGGAAATGTAATCAAGTATTCAGTTTCAATTTTACTCAAGGTACAAATTCTCCAAAATCGTTACATGCAGTACTGAAGTGCTTTAATAAGGAACAAATTCCCAAAATAATACTTATTATTTTGTAATTGTACTTCGTTGCTTTACTTAACTGGTTTACATCCCGCCAATAGGTATTTGTGATGTTTTATTGTGGATTGAATACAAGATAATGGGCGTGTAAACACAGCACTGAAAGTTGTTTGGGGGGATTCTTTCTCAATAAGAAATTCCTGCTATTCTTTGAAATACTTTTAAGAAATTCCTGCTATTCTTTGTTCAGCCTGGTGTGCAAAGCATCATTATACATTTAGATTGAAGGCACCATAGGGTATTCCAGCAATGTTATGCATTCCAGTGTTGTGTTTGGAAGCCCTGCAGACAATTCCAGCATCAAAGTCATCTTGAAAAGGCACATTAGCAAGGCACAATATATCCCACATTTGGGATATTCGAGTTCCAGTACATCGTTCATAATTATTGAGAGTTTTTTGTAGTGTACATTAAATTGGAGATCAGCATTCGTTAATCACAGATAGCCGTAATGTAATCTACTCTGTTTAGTGTTTTGGCCGGTGTGCCTCTCCTGTCATGCAGCCAGCCCACCCCTCCGAGATGCCAGCGGGACAACTGGAGCCATTCTGCTCTTTTAATTTAGGAAGTTGATTCTGATGTCACCGTCGTCCCTCGTCCCCCACAAGGTCGTTGTGTGTTGGAACTTATGGAAGAGGGGCAGACAGCGTCCTGTAGTGCAGGGCCGGACAGTCACGCGTGTGCGGCGCATCATCAGGTCATTTCGGAGGCCAGCGCTGTGTCCTCCCTCTACCCTGCACAGGTGGTCATGGCCAGGCTCAGAATAATTTATGAGCTTTGGGTCAGTCTTCTCTCCACCAGGCTGGGTTTTCTGGCTCCCAGCCACACAGTGATTTCATCCTGAGCCTGGGAGCACAAAATAGATGTGGCAGTTTGTTTCTCTGTCCACTCTGGCCACCCCACCTCCTCCCCACCCCCACCTTTCCCCCAGCGGAGGTCGTTTGTGCTGTTTGTCGACGTTGACCGAACATTTTTCGTGTGCCACCGAAGTGACCCCTGAATAAACGCATCAGCGCTTTCGTAATGTGAAACGCGCAGTCACGCCAATTAGCGTCGATATCCCACATAAACAAGCGGCCAGCCGACGTAAGGCCGGCGTAAAACCACTGACCAGGAACCGGCAAGTCTTTGCTTGAAGGTGGAATGTTCCACTCCAAGACGCTCATGCAAAGTGACAGGCAATTCACTTAAAAGACCTCATGTAGTTCCCCTAATGCACCTTATGAATGCACTTCCTTAGGAGTTTTGACATCAGGTGTTGTCCCCCTAAACCACTACGTCATGTACATTTGACGCCGTATTAAGTAGAAAGTCATGTAGGACCTTTGAATCATTGATAGAAACACAAAATAACAACCCCAGCATGACATACTGTGGTGAATCTGTGGGCATTACAGTGGATTTCTATCTAGGCCCACTGCAAGGGATGGGTCAGGATGATCGATGGTCGGTGTGTTTCATTTTATTGTTTTTTATTTAATCTACGTACACATGCGACGGGCGCCTTTGGCCACCGCAGCAGATCTCGCTTGCTGTGTTTGGCTGCATCTTGTGTCACGAGCATTGCGTTTTTAATACAGCGTGTCAAGTTGAAAACAGTTTTTACAAACACGCGTCAAGACCCCTGCATTCTGTTCCTTTCAGCTGCGTTTCAGCTAACTGGTTTCAAACACAAAGCGCACACAGTGTGAATGCTCCTCCGCCGGACTCTGATTATTTAGGGCTTGCTTTAAAAACATACCATAAGAAATATGTCGATTTTGTACATCCCTAACCACAACGTACCTTTTGGGTGTGCAGCTTTCCCCCATCTTCCCTTTGCAATTTGAATCCGTAATTCAGCGGTAATGACAACAAACCACTTAGAGGAATAGCACAGGCAGCAGCTGTCCTTTAAAGCACACTCCAGTAATGGTTCTCTTTCTCGGCGAGCAGCTCTGAGATGCTAGCTGACTTTGATAAACTGAATTATCGTAGAGTGTCTGTCCTATTCACACTGGGTGGCTGTGATGTACCATATTGCTGGGCTGAATAAATTAAAGCGTTGGCTGATGTCTTTCCTCACCTGCACACCTCCCTCCCCTCACTTCATTGTTTTCTATGTCAGGTCTGTCCTTTTGTTTGGTTCTGCTGAACTGTTTTATGAAAGTTAGTTTTTATTCAGGCTAATGTCCTATTAATTTCATGCTTCTGCACTCAATGAATAGAACACCTTCCTTATTTTTTCCCTCTTTTTTTCATCCTTTGACGAGCCTCCAAAGTTGCTTATTAGTAAGATTAGGTTTTCGTCCACGCTTCTAGTCCCCTCTCATTTTCTATTAGTAGAACAATTGGATACTGGTAGAGGTTGTGCCATTATTTTCTTTCCCTACTTTCAATTTTATTTTTGTAGCTGTAATCCAATTGGATTTGAGACACGCCTTAATCCTTGTTGGTGGCTAACGTTAGATGTTTCATTGTGGGTTGTTTTTGAACCTCTCATTTAAATGCAGTTTTTGATGGACTCCCGTCCCTGTCATTACATCTCTGATCGGACACAATCTGAAAGTCATTTGTCTCTGACAAATCAGTGTTTTTTGTTTTCCTGATAGAGTTTTTCATGTCAAAATATGGCAGTTGTTTTTTTGGCCTTAACCCTGCTCTTTGAACTCCAGGGACATGGCATAAATCTCTATAGATCGTCACGCATTGTGTCTATGAACATTTCCTTACATATGCAGTGTTTTGATTAATCACGCATGGCATTGCTCCCGAAAGCTCTGGCCCATCCCCATCTATGGCCATTAGTCACTGTCATCTACTCTGACTTTATGCACTGAATGCGTGTGCTATCTGTTCACAATACATGTGTGCGTGTGTATGTGTGTGTGTGTGTGTTCTGTATTCCAGCCTCTCTGCAAACAATGCCCGTACAATTAAGCCACCATTATGTATTTTTATTATCCTTTTTATATTTATCTCTCTATCTCTTAATGTATTGGTTAAGTTTACTCTGTATTCATGAGCTTTTATCCAGTTAAACTCTGTTTTCAGATGTTTATTGTAATTGTTCTTATCTTTACACTAATATACAATAATAAACAAAAACAACACTGTCTAGAATCGCCTAAGAGAAAAATCGTTGTGGTAAGTAGTTACATTTTGATGAAAAATTTACAAGACAGGCCTTTTTTTTAAAATAGCGTGCACCGCTGCATCATACAGTATGTATACAGTTTGATTGCATTTAACAGTTTTCTGTTCATTTTGGAGTCTGTTTGACCAATTCGTTGTAAAAAATGGCTTAATTGAGCCATTTGTCCCCAAATCAGATGGAATTGGTCATGCTGTATGTTTGCTTTTGTGTGCCAACATCAAAAACAAAAGTAAGACAATAGAAAGATGTCATCTGTTTGTTGTTTTTGTATTATTTTATGTTTCCAGTCTCATCACATTTAATTCAGACTGCAAGCACACAACTCAGCTAAAACATAATTTATTTCTTTTTGCTGCGTTGCTGTAGATTCACTAACAGGAAACCTGTCAGTGAGACGTTCTGCATCGGTAAAAGAACGCAAAGACGTTCTAGAACCATAAATCGGAACCAAACATAATGAAAATCATTCTGCCTTCAGTGTTTCGTTTTTCTTCATTCTTTTCTTTAATAGGAACCGAAACTAAAGAAAGTAAACAAATGTTTTTTATACTAAACATAAATTAAATGTATTAAAATAGTGTAATGTATAGTCTGAACATTTGAGCTAAATGCCAATACTTGGAATTTCTTAAATGTATGTATTTAAAGTAACTTTTTAAAAATAAACGATACTTTTAAATTATAAAAGTTTTCTCTGTTTAGAGTTTATGAGTTTTCCGTAATGATTTTGAAATTCTTAAAAATTGGCACCCCTATTCCCAACCCTCATTTTTGTCTGTTTCTGGTTGTGTGAATTTCTAGTACTGTATCACATACCTGGGTATATTGCTCCATGCTCATTTCTGTATGTATGTCAGCATCTGGATGGCTGTTGAATTGCCTGCATCAGCACATTTGTGACTAGAGAGCATACAAATGCTCTCCTGGGCTCAGTCCGCCCCTGCATGACTCTTTTATCCACCAGTGCTCCAGGGCTTATCCACTTCCACAAACTCCACAGAGAGAGAGAGAGAGAGAGAGAGAGAGAGAGAGGGTCCTGGCTATAGCTGGAGGCGCCCTGTCCTAATACTGGGGGGAGGATCTTTAGGACCCAGTGGCTTATGGGGTGGCAGGGGGCGGCGGTGGTGGCGTTTAAAAGTGGCTCCAGCAATTCCACTCGTCAGATCTAGTTAAGCTACTAAATGAAATGCGTGTCATACATTTTTTTTTTACTGATATGAGCTGAAGCACACATCGCCTGTGATTTTCTCGTCTCAGGCTTTTGTCAGATAGATATTATCAACTGCAGTAACAGCAAAGGTTTGGGTGCAGAGTTTTGTGTGTGTTTTGTCCACAAATACACACATGGCAGAGGGGGCGGGAATAATGCCGCTGTGTCACTTCGGTATCCACAGAAGAAGGTAAATTGCGCAGGATACAAACAGAAGTGGTACGCTAATGTGACTGCTTGTGTCATAGTTGTCACAGCTGGTTAGCGTAAAAAGCCGAGGATGAGCAGAGCAAGTTAGGCAACGACTTTGTTGTCGAATCGCGTGGGCCGACAGAGAAACATCAGTTGCTGCAATCTAAGAGCTTAACTAAAGACTGTCACCCCTCGTTCACCGCTGTTGATTCTCAGTGTATTGATTTCCTTTACATTTGATTCTGTTTGAGGTTTGCCTGGTTCACACCTGCTATCCGTCACGGCCTGTTGCGGATATATATAGATTGAATTAGAAATAGAGAGGTTCATTCTTGTCCATTAAACGATAGACAAGATTCTCTAGAGAATTTACCGGAATGACACATGCATTGCAATGGAGCGAAAACGGTGGCCACCTACTGGTGCTGTGCTGTTTGTTTTCACTGTAGGGACATCAGAATTTAGCCTTAAAGAGTTAAAAGCCATAAATCAAAATAACCAGCTTTGAGATGACTCACAACATTACAAACTTTGTCTCATAATGTTTGTACATTATCATTAAAAAAAACTATTTTCCTTCCGGAACCCTACTGTTGTGCTGTCTTGCTGGTTCGTTAAAGACCCCATTAATTCGCTTGACGAGCAGTTTTTCATCCCATGTTGACATATATCCTATTGAAACTTGGAGGAGGATCATCGTAAGGCTCATCCCTGTTTATTTACATAGCCAGTAGACATTAGTTATGTGACAACCATGAAACTTGTTGTGCTGTTTCCTAATCAGTTGCAGGTGGAATTAGGGGTGAGGGCATTTTCATTTTGATGAGCATTTGATTGGGCAAAAGTCTGTGTAGTGCAAGATGAGTCATCAATATTTTTTTAAGAGAAAAGGGAGGAGGAAGAGGAGGCTTTAATGCATATATTTGCTAAAAGTTACAAAAACATTTTGTTAGTTAAGAGAACACGAACATCTCTACATGCTAAAAACTCCAAACTTAATTTCAGTGAGACTGTAAACAGTACACAGCATATGTTTTTTATTGTGGATATTTTTATTGTTTATATACCTGTACAGGCAGGGGTTTAGATTCTGGGGACACAGGAAAATGTCCTTTCAACTTTTTTAAACAGTTGTCAGGAAATAGAATTTGTGTGGCAAATAACATTTCCTGTTGTTTTTTCCCCAAGACCAACAACCCTGTGCATGTGGAACAAACATACTCAGCATTGTGTTATATCATCCTCAGGATGTGACATGCATGCATCTTTATTTATTTCCTCCGCTGGTTTCTGCTTGGACAGACTTCCCTTTGGACTCTGGAATTGATAGAAAAACAAATGAGATGGTCCTGCAGGACTGCAGGCATACATGCTGTATCTGCTGTACTCTGACTTCTTCACCCTCTCTGTGCTCTACACAGCACTGCACCAGACCAGGGTCTCCAGGGCTTCCCATCCACTCAGCCAAGACAGTGTCCTCCATTCCCTTCAATTCTATTTACATCCCTACCGCCAAGATTCCATCCCCTCCCAATACCCGGCACACAGCTTTTTGACCACCCCTGTCAACAGGAGCTCCACCCCCACGGTCATCCACCCCACTTCCTACAGTCGCTAAGCTCCCAAACCACGGAGGCGTGCTGGAAAAAAAGACAGAATGGCAAATCAGATAAGGCAATGACACAGCAGATATTCCAAGCTGCTTTTTTGCCTACTCCGCAATATGCCAGAAAAACACAAACGCATGCATACTTGTGGTACCCTCACAGCTCAATAGTTTCTTACCGGAGGGGTTTTAAAACAACAGTTGCCTCTTCGTGGTCTAAGTGCTGCATATTCCATTACCCTCAGCCAAAGCTAAAGACAGGAAAGCACAGTTTTTTTCGATTCGCCTTTGCCTACTCTTTGCTTTTTCAGACATGGCAATTATTTCTGGCACCTGCAAGATCGAATGAAGGGGAAACTCAGACAATGTGCGGTAATTAGATCTTGTGTGTTTTACCCTGCGATTATGTGCTTGACAATTTGTCATTGAGTGGACTCCGCAGCTGTCGCTGGAGCTGAGGCATGCGTCAATCAAAAAGGCTCCGCCTCCTTTGGTCTCCTCCACATTCTGCAAGATTCTTTTTGATTATTTTGTCATTCACACTCGCAACGTCCAAATCCCAGTCGCTTTTGAATATGTCATAATTATACAGACAGTGCAATTGTTTCGGGCACCTATGCGGTTAAAGTTATTTTTGAATTAAGTGTTAGATGCATTGATAATTGAATTGTGTGTCTTAGTGTTTTATCACATGTAAGTTATAGCCTCCAGCAATTTTAGCAAAAGGCTGTGGCACCTTGTCTCCATCTACCCTCTCCATTCACCCCTCCTCCTCCCATCCCTCCCACATATACACATACACATGTTTTTAATGGAGCATGACATCTCCTGCTGCACTCCAATGGAATCACCAGCTTCCCAGTCATGGAAAGACTCTTATCCAACCACATTTGGCTAATCTTATTTATAAATTCTTATGAAGATCACATTTGTCTATAATTGTCAATCCTTGTCAATCCTCGAGTCCCCGCGATTGTATTCGCATGCAGCTGTCAAGAGGATCCTGAGAGTGTAAATAGGCTAAAGTATATCTTTTCGCATTCTCCTGTTTCCCTTTTTTAGACACTATATCTGTTGTGCAAATGGTAAACACTTGTTCCCTGCTTTGCGAGTTGATGATAACTACTGATATTTACAGAGTGTTTTTTCCACCACGCAGCACTAAAACAAAGGCAAGCACCAAGCTTTAATGAGACCCAAATTCTCCACCCAATTAGCAGGACCGTCCATTGTTATTTTTTGAAAGATTAGAAAATAAACGCTCCAGTAGCTGCGACACGGTCGTATCCCAAACCTCTGATGTATTCCCACCTCCAATGAGACTTCACAGTATAAAGGGCTGGTTTTCTACAAAGATGGGTTGGAGCAATGGTCCGTTGGGTGTTAGATTACAGAAACCATGTTAAAGAGTTTGCTAGCCTCTGCCCGCTCTTGCTTTGAACCCTTCTTCCATCACAGACAGGTGGAGTTAGCCCAATCATCTGGGACTTTAAGCTCATAGCTCTTTTCCTCTGAGCCTCACACGGTTCTGTTTAAATAGGATTTCAGCTGCATCCTATGCCGCTCTACTGATCTTGCATCCAAGCCTGGAGCTGTCACTGATGGTGGGTCAGTGCGCTGTCCGTGGTGCTGATATTTGCTGGCTTCTGTCCGTGGTGCTGAAACGACAGAAGCCTTACTGCCATATTAGTGGACTGACATATCCCTTAGGGCTAGTTGCATGTCTCATCTCAATTATCTCTGTCCATATGTACTAGGGATTTGCAAAACTACATATTTTCAAAACTGGTTGCAGCAACACCAAGGTCATGGGTTTAATCCCAGTGAACACATACTTACAAAGATGTAAAGCTAGATGGCTTTGAATAAACATGTTTTGTGCATGCCAAATGCATAAAAGTTTTTTTAGGGGCCTCATAAAATGCATTTTTTGGCTTCAAAAACGGCTAAACACAACAAAATAGAAAAGTATGGTCAGAAAGCATTTTTAGTCATTTTATTAGTAGTTTAAAAACACAATTTTTACAAAGTAGTATGCTGATCAGCATGTTGACTTGTTAGCATGTTCAGTTGAAACGTAACCTCAACAAATGTCTAAAGTAAATAAATAAATGTGTGTGTGAGTGTGTGTATTATGTATGTATGTATATAGTCAGATGTGCAGACTAGTCTGTTATTGGATGACTACTTGACCCAAACAGATATACGGTCAAGAGAGCACAGTCTGAACCACTCATTTGCTAACCGTTAGACGTTTCTGCTTGCCGCAGCCCTCGATGCAGTTCAGCTGCAACAAAGGGGGGGCACATTTTTCCAGAACTGCCATTTCTTGTGGGTGGGTGGCGGAGGAGGACTCTGTTTTTAATCATGCAGATTTGATTTAGCTAATTAAAAGAAACATCAAGAGGAAATAATGCGAGGCAGAACCGCAATGGTTAATTGAATACGAATGCTGTAATTCAAGTGTGAGCTTTAAATATAAGCTTGACAAAAGATGCTCATGTATTCAGGGGGCGTTTTGTTGCGCATGTGCTAATTGTACATTCACACCACAGACTCACTCCCTAAAGTGCCCTCAATGCATCCTTATGCTGTCCATTACCATCCAATGTAGGAGCAGAAAGCATGGCTAATTCTATTTGGTTGGTAGCTCAGATAGCGTGTTGACCTGAGAACCGGGCTTTGATCAGTAAGTATCGAGCGCTTCGAATCTACGGTAAAACATTGCAGTAAATAACTGTTCTGGGAGGATTTGCTAACTGTCATGAAAGTACACAGACACGCCAAATGGTCTGTCAGAGCTGCCTCTCCAGCTCTCTTCATTGTTATGCACTGTGTTGCAGTCATGCATCACGCTCAAGGGCAGATAATGACCTTAATGACGATGACCGTAGCAAGAGAACGAGAGGAATTGTTTTCTGTTTGGTTTTCCAACCCGTTTCCCAAGCACGCATACATTTACCGAGACCGCATCTATTCACGTACAAATGAGAGCGCCACACACCCAAGACACACTGACGTGCAATGATATAACGTGATCTGATGCGGGTTCGAGAGATCCTACATTTATGTCGCCCACAGTGGTTTTTGTTACCCAGACAATAAAGACACTGTCATTTCAGAGCAATGCATAGAGAGGTACAAAATGATCCTTCCTCACGCAGAGCAGCTCGTCTGCCACGTTAAAGCGGAATTACATGGCCGATATATTTGGAATGGCAAAGGATTGAGTGTTACAGGAGCCAATTTGATCTAAATTGAACTACTTTTCATTCCAATTATGCTTCATATTTCTTCTCTCCCCTACCGTCCTCAGTGCGAGCACATTGGCTTTATTTCAGAGTGCCACGTGTTGTATGAAAGCGCTATTATGAAATTTAGTCGCTAATCCTCTGACAAACATAAGAGAACATAATCTTGCTCAAGACGTTTTTGAAGATTTTTAACAGATTCGGTGCTGTTGTTAGCCTTTTAAGTAGGTCTTTTTAAGTCATCGCCACGATTTCATCTCTTTTCTTCTCTATTTGCAGAAAAAGACCCAAATGACCCTTTTATTTTCTCATGCTTTTTGTTTTCCCCTTATGTTTTTTTTTAAGGCTAGGTTTGGAGAGGCACACAAACAGTTATCAGTTTCAAGGTCTTTGGCGAAGTCCTCTTGTGCACGATCACATCAATTAATTGGGAGCAAATGAGAAATTAAGCTTGTGTTTCGCGTGATCAAATTAATTTTTCTGCGCTTCCGTAACATTTCAATATCATGCGTTCACCACACAAGCACCTTAGTTTTTGGTTGTTGATGAGATCGTAGAGCTCCGGAACTCTGAGATAGGCCACGCTGAGAGCTTCTGAGCTACGTTCCTCAGCTTCTCCTGCCTTGTGTGCCAGGAGTGAGATCGTGGTGCTGCATATTCCTCATTAATAAACAGGATCCTTTTACACATATCACCTGATGCCCCCACTATACTTAGATTGTGTCTTCATGTCTGTCACCTACTCCGTAGTAGATTCAGTTGACGCCAGTGCACTAATGCTCTTGGTCGCTATATGGGTGCAGGAGAGAGGTGTTGATTGACTGAGAAGGCTTTAGAGGGCTCTGAGCTGTTTAGAATACTAGCTGCGAGCCAGTTTGTGAATATTCATCTGTGAACAGATCAGTGAATTTGCAAAGCGAATGAGGGAATCTGTCAAGTAGCCCAGTCTGCTACAGTGCAAAGCGCATTAAAGATTGATTTCATTATGCTCAAAGACTCCAAGCTTGAGGAATCACACGCCCACGGTTTTATTTTGTGATCAAACTGGTTTCGTAATGAAAATGTACAATTAAAGGTCATGAACGATTGTGCTTTGATATGTTATGTTCAAGTTCTTTGGGATTTTGTGGCGTCTGCAAGTTTGGCATTTGATATCAGCGAGCTTTGAGTTTTCAGTCGTAGATTAACATGCTGTCTGTTTTTGACTTTCAGATGCCTCTTCAATAAAGGATTTCTGACAGCGGCAACTGCGTCTGTTCGACTCATCACTTGCTCAGTGGAATGCAGACACACCTCTCTGGAGGAGCCGAGGTTTTCTGGGGAAAAAGAAATCATGTATTTGACCTACTACCCACAAAAAGCAAAATACAACCGCAGCAGTAATCCTACTTTCACCAGAGGGTGAGATGCATAAATCGGTCTTTTTAACATGTCGAGTCAACTAGATTTTTAGGGCAGTTTTAGATTTCAAAGCGCTAAGTACCGTGTGAGTTTTTTTTTCCATCGGATTTTAGAAGTATTCCTCAATGGAGATGCTCAGAGGAGAATCAAGATGGAGAATCAAATGAAAAGAAACTCTTAAATACTAGGGGGTTTTAGAAAACTGGGACCTTACTATTTCTGCGACACTATTTTTGAAAAGGCCAGATAAATTAATACTCTAGACTGGGAATAAATCTCTCCTTTGCAGTGGATTAAGAGAAACAGAACATTAGAAAAGAGGGATTAGGAGCACGCTTGGAAGATGATGACGCAGAAGTGGAGGTGCAGTTTGGGGTTGTCGCAGGCCTCCGTGTGGCTGGGGCTGATGGTGGCCGTCTCGGCATCTGCGGCCCTGGAGTTCGATGGCCTCCCGGGACAGTGGGTCCGCTATGCACCCTGGGAAGCAGGAGCCACGGGAGAGCTGAGTTTCACAATGAAGACTAACATCAGCAAGGCTGTGGTGCTCTACCTGGATGATGGCGGCAACTGCGATTTCCTGGAGCTTCTGGTCAATAACGGTCGCTTGCAGTTGCGCTTTGCCATCCACTGCGGCGAGCCGGCCTCGTTGCACATGGAGACACACGTCAACGATGAGCGCTGGCATCGCGTGCTGCTCACGAGGAACTACCGTGAGACTATGCTGGTGATGGATGGGGAAGCCAAAGTGGCGGAGGTCAAGTCCAAGCGTAGGGAGATGATGGTGGCCAGCGACTTATACGTGGGTGGAATTCCACCTGATGTCCGTCTCTCGGCCCTCACGTCCAGCACCGTCAAATACGAACCGCCATTCCGAGGCCTGATCGCCAACCTGAAGATAGGAGAGACGCCTCCGGTTCTCCTGGACAGCCAGGGGGTGAAGAACGATCTGGAATATCTGTGTACCAAACAAAACCCCTGCAGCAATGGAGGACGCTGCTCCATTCACGAAAGCGAGGTGCTTTGCGATTGCACTAATACCGGCTACAAAGGAAAATACTGCACTGAAGGTAAGCAAGACGATGGGCTTTCAGACCTTACACACAATAAAGACATTCACAATTCCTCAGTGGATAATGCACCAAGCCGTCAAGGTTACAAGTTTGCTTTTAAGGAAATCTAAGGACTCAGGAATTGGAAATTATTAAGCATTATCTGATCTGGCCTGCCTGTTTTCTAATCATTTGGTTGAGTGTTTTTTTCTTTCTCTTATCGTCTTCCACTGCACTTAAACTACAGTCTGACTGCTAAAATATTAGCAGCTGTGAAGTAGCTGCAGAGGAATGTTAATGCTTTTAGGAAAGTTGGGTGATATAATTATATGTTAATGCATGTGTTTGTGCATACCGAGAGTGTGTTTTAGATGACTAGTCTTAGAGTGCATTAGCCTTTAAAAAAAGGCTGGAGAATTTATAGCTAATGAGATATGTTTGGACGCAGAGCTCATTAGATCAGGTTCAGAAGGTTCACATGTTTACCTCTGCACTGCCGTTTAGAGAAACCATTTATTTTCATGGTCACTGTAAATAAAGGATCAATATCTCAAAAAAAAAACATCTGAGACTGTAAGCACATTATTTATATCCTGATCTCAGGCTTACCGCAATAAACTGGTTCTTTTTGCTTGTATATCGAGCTTTGATGATGAAGAAGCGGAACAAAATGAAAAGATCTAGTTTTTATAATAAATTAAATTATACAGCTATAATGTGTAAAGATACAGAAAAATCTGATCTCTACCTGCAAACGTAATATTCCATAAATTCACATCAACACTATCTCCATGAGACATCTTTAATATATTTGAGCAACATTATTATGGAAACACAATACAAAGCAACAGTAAGTCATATCTGAGCCTTTCATTTGTCTGTTTGGCTAAAGAATCACGTCTAGCTAGGACCTACAGCGGACCACGGAAATAGCTGAAGTATGCAGTCGTAATTATAGCAGCGTGCAATTTGTCTACATGTGTACCATATTCCTCCACTAATTTGATGAAAACACGGGCATGTGTTGGAGCACGGGAGAGCGATTTGCCATAGAAACCGTTCTAGGTGACATATGTAGACTAATTAGGGCCACTCAGCAATGTCTGAGCCATTCGGAGAAGTCACAGTCTGTCATATGGCGGTGAGCGTTAAACCCGAGGCCAAATCTGCATGACTTCATACAGAAATACATTTGGCCCGTTTCTCCTCTAATTGAACAGGCAGTGAGGAGAGAGACGGTGGCAGCTCGCGCTTGGCTTTTCACTTAATGCAGTCTAAGGTTACCCACAGTGGAATCTGCGGGAGTCAGCGGGAGGCGGCGCGGCCGCTCTGTACAGAGGGACCGGCAGCGTGACGGAGGTGGCGAATCCGGCTAGTACACTTAGAATTAAGATGAAATGTTTCGGAGCTTCAAAGAAAGAGAGATAGGCCACAGTCGCCAGACGTCAGGAAGCAAAAAATAATTCGTTCTGAACGTTGATAGAGCAAATTGGATTAGACACTGGTAAAGGACAATATTAAAGCGAACAATTGGGTTTCTTGCACCTTACGTCTTTGCCTTTACACCAGGGATTAGCTGTCGAATGAGTGACTTACATATCAAACAGAGAGGGGTATTTGAATATTAATAAAAAAAACCTTGCATAGATAATTATGAGTCAAAGTGTAATTAGCATTTCTTTAAGTATTAATGTAATAAATCCTCGGAAGAATAAGTTGAGACTCATCAAACACTGGCGGTTAATTACACGCACGTCCTTTCGTATTTAACAGTATTGTCAGACTCAGAGAGGGAAGTGGTCTCCATCGCCGTGCCCTTGTTAAGACTCCCAGGTGAAATTTTGCTGCCTTTTACCCTCAAAGCTAAGAGGCCGTCAGTATCAATTAAGGCTGCCCTCACCAGAATGGAAATCTAGGCCAAAGCAATATATCAGCAGCGTGTCGTTCTCCTGCGTGTGCATCTTTTCTTTTGTGTCCGCATCAGCCATGCTAATGAGGTCTGCTACTAACATGCGAGGAGCGCATGGAAACTGCAGTGTTGGTCAGATTTTGTATTGCTACTGTTTGGCCACTGTATATACAGCATTAACTCAGGCCTGCTGGGAGCTCTTTAAATCAATACCGTTACCATTTTAAAAGGTACATAAGCATAAACACACACACTCTGGTCCAAGTGTTCCTCATTAACTGGATACTTTGATATGCTTTCAGATAAAGAAAGCTTTTACTTGTGTTCTTTGTACTGTATATTAGGGCTTGCCAGTACCCTGAGGAAATTTTTATGGCTCAGATGTTATTCTTTGGTGAGACTTAATGGAGTTCTCAATAATGTTTCGTGTTAGTATCAGGAGGGTTTCTCTTCAAATTCCTTAGGAGGAATAAAAGTAGACACAAATAAGACAGTTGTTGACATACAGTGAGAGCACAGAGCTGGGAAATAAATCTGGATAGCATAGCTTAGATGTTTTTGTATTGGAACGTTTTTGTATTGGAACAGAGACAGTGGAACATATTTGTATTGGAGCATAGTCTGATGCTCTAATATCTCTGAGACTGATGAAATCTCTTCTGAAGCTCTAGAGACATGAAATTACTGAACATAGTTGGAGACATGGATTAAATCTCTTCTACAACTCTAGAAATGTGAGATCACTGAGCATAGTTTGAGACCGATTGTATCTCTTTTGAAGCTCTAGTAACATGAGATTACTGAGCATAGTTTGAGACAAGGATAAAATCTCTTCTGAAGATCAAGAGACATGAGATTACTAAGCATTTGAGACATTGATGAAATCTCTTCTGAAACTCAAGAAATTTGAGATTACTAAGAAATCTGAGCTAAATTTGAGACATTGATCAAATCTTTCTGAAGCTCTAGAGGCATGAGATTATGGAGCATAGTTTGAGACATTGATGAAATATTTTCTGAAGCTGTAGAGATGTGGGATTACTAAGAATAGTTTGAGACACTGATGAAATCTGTTCTAAATTTCTGGAGACATTAGAGATTACTAGGTTGTTTTGCTCAAAAGTCTATCTGGTAACCTTTAAATATCTTTGATGTCTTTTGGTGTCTATGAAAATCAGCTGAGATATTAAAGAGATCCAAGTTTTGTTTGATGGATATTGTGTATGTACCTTGCAACTGTAGAAATGTGACAATCAGTGTAGATGCTGCTGTATAATTCATACTGCAGTATATCTGGCATAATTTACAAAATCCGACACCAAAAAACTAGTCTTTTCTGCAAACCGTCCCAGATGGTTGCATCCAGTGTAGACGGCTTTGTTGATTATAATGGGAGCAATTTAGTTGTGATGCGCAGTTCCACGCTACTCACTGTAGGTTATTTACGGTTTCCAAGCAACGTCACACATAACTGCGTATATTGGCTATTTTACAACAGCTCTGAAACTAGCTAATCAAAATTATGTTTCTAATTCTTTTGTATTTAGCTCAAGTGTTATATAAAATGCAACTTATTTTGTAATGGTGCCAAAAAACATTACTACATTTTGTGCTATATGCACCATTTTGTGGTTTAATTTCCAGGAAAAAATGAACTATATTGTGAAATATATCTTTACAGTGGTAAAGGATGTTGGTCATGCCGCCCACCACCACAGTCTACTATTATATTTACAAAAGGAAGAGCAAAGCTATGAAGGTGTCTGATGAGCATCAGAATCAAGTCTTTTCATGAACTATTGGATTCCATCCTTTCTGCGGTCTCTAAGCTCAGCGGGAGAGACTCAACTCACAGTGGTGTTTCTTTTAAGTGTGCGGGGAACTAGACCTCACTATGAGAACAAGGCCATTCACTCCCAGTGTTTAAATAATGTAGACTTGGGAGTCGGTCTTATTTATCAACACAAATTAGTCTGGGCCGCCCTCAACATCGAGCCACGTGTGCCAAGGACACAATTGTGGCTGTATTTTCTTTCCGTCAGGCATCTGCTGCCATCGTGCCGTTGTGTATTTCTTTAGGGGCCAAAACGCAAGCGTACGAGGTTAGCTATCGCTCACCCGTCTCAAGGCTCGCGTGTTTCTGCCAGTAACTATTTGTGTGGTAATCAGCGCCATAGTTTGTCGTGCTTGGCAGAGAACACAAGAAGGCAAATAATGGCTTAAACACTAGGCAACAATTCAGCAAATAATTAAAACAGGACATGAAGCCTTTTTAGCGGCCTTGTCTATTTTTGCACAGGGGCCATTTGCAGTGCAGCACACT
The DNA here is from genome assembly GCA_036877575.1 of Botia almorhae. Lineage (NCBI taxonomy): Eukaryota > Metazoa > Chordata > Actinopteri > Cypriniformes > Botiidae > Botia > Botia almorhae. Next base: position 15,216 of record JAZGTJ010003273.1, on the reverse strand, counting down.
CATGGGTAAATTCATTAAACAGCTGGGGCACGTTTGTGCACTGTGTTTTCATGCAAATGCTAGCTAAAAACCTGCAATATAGTTAAACCGGCTGCTAAATGCCCTGATATAGCGCAACACCATATTTAAATTAAGTTAGTGCGATTGGTTACTGCACAAACACACCTTCTTTCTGTGTAAGTTAGGCTCAGTATTCACAAAACTCAGCTCTATTTATCTGGCACGATTAATGTTGTGACAGTAAACAGGATTTAATTTAAAAGAGATGATTTTGTATATTTTCTAGTGATCATGGCAGCAGTGATTCATAAAAAATAACGGTGTAATGATGCCTTTATATTATAAAGCCTTATTGTTGAAGTTTTAGTTGCTAAAACAGGACGTGCAAGTAAACAACAATAAATGTCTTCCTCTGTTCAGCTTAAAGATTAAACAATACAATCATTATTTGTGGATGGATGGATGGACAGCCGGACAGACAGACAGACAGACAGACAGATAGATACTGACGTTTATATTTTGTGTCAGTAAGAAACAGCACAGGATGAAGTAAATACATATAAACATCATTTTCCAACTTCCAATTTGTGTCCCTCGTGATTCACCTTCATTTTATTTTCTTTATTCCGTGAACAGTGTGTTATCATAGGTCCATAAGACCTGTCAACACACCACCTGAATTTTGCACCGAGTCTTTGCAAGGTCACAATGAATGTCAGCTCTCCCTCTCAGTGGGGAAAAAGGATCTTTGTGTTAGATATATTGCTTGCATTTGCTTCCTTTGTTTAATAAAAGGAGCTTGTTGGAGCTTGTCAGATTTACTTTCAGACCAGGGAAAGACACCCCAAATCCCGTCCGTGTGCACTCGAGTGCATGTGCTGCTGTGCCTGTGGCTTTGCATTTTTGAAATGCTTATAGTTCAAAACAAAAGTCAGACTGCAGCGACACAGGCAAGGGCACGAGAAGTGTTTCTGGATTTTTTTATGATTTTGATCACAAAATGTCATTATGGGCTCAACATATTTAACAAATGTAATACATTTAAAATTTGCTCAAGAGGGGAATTCTCATAATTCAAGACCTTGACTGTCATTACCGTAACACAAATAAATAATTACTGTATGTGTTCCTGACCTGAAAGACGTTTCCTCATGGAATCATCAAACATGGAAAAATAACATGGTATAATATGTATCTTTAAGATCAAAGGTCAGAGAGAGATGTTATAATACATTTGAAGAGATTTTATTGTTTTCCTCTTTATATCTTTGCATTCAGAATGCATTGAAAAAATACATTGAGATGTTTCGTGAAGGTAGTGAGATCTTACCAGTTTGGGCTGGTAAGATCATTGAGGTTTAGTAAAAGTGAAAGTTTGGAAAATTGATTTTCTGCCTCTGTATGTTGACACCATGAGCTGCCACTTATTTACCAACCATAGACTCCAGAGGAAACTTTCTATTTCTCCGTTTAAACATTTCTCAATGTTTAATTTGCAACATAACGTTCGCACTTAAGACAGATGACCAACAGACCTGTTACAAAAACAGATAAAAGCGAAATGAGTCGTTAATAGATGCAGCGAGAAACAACGATACAGGTGAGAAGTTAATTTATTTCTGCTACCTTGTTATATGTAATATTGACTTTCTGCATTTTATTTCCACAATTACAATTTAGCTGTTAAAAAAGTATGCTCTAAATTGGACCAGAGTTAAGTTGTGGCATTTCATCAATGATATATCTAAGATGCTTCATCACATTTGACAATTGTGTTCATACTTGAGCACTCAATTCAGATCAAGAGAGGGATTAGCATCACTCCGCTAAATAGAGACAGATTACATGCCACTCCGGCTTTTCAAACCGACAGGATGAGATCATGCTAATAAACCGCGTACCGTTAGCCTAGCTCGCTCATTTAGGCGCGGCATGTTTGAGAAGCTCCAGATGCTGTCACTATGTCAGCTCTCGTGCTCATGCTCAATTCATTACAATTCTCCAGGACTTTGTTGCCGTGACCAATTTGAGGGAGCCGAGGAGAGCACTTGTAAAGGTTAAAGCGGCCCTTGTGATTTATGGGCGGCTGACAGTTTTGCATGGCCTGATATCCAGAGCCAAGCAAGCAGCTCCCACAAACACAGTGTGATTAAGAGATTTACTGTCTCGCTTCAGGCAATCGGGCAGCATTTGCGCTGTGGGTTTTGTGTCGTCTTTTGTCCTGGCTTTTGTTGTGCTTTCAGCTTCACCCCGCAAACATCAGTGTCGCGCGCTAATGCCCTTATAAACAGCCATTTACGTCTCTTATCATATGTAGTCGTACCTGGGACGCCTTCTAAATCACCTCTTGATTGATGAAGCGGTCCATTAAACTTAACTTAAAAACCTTTGGATCAGGTTTAATTTGTTGCTGTCCAGACGACCAAGTTGAACACAGATTAAGGGGAAATAGATAACAGATTAGCCCTCCTTCCCCAGGGTGCACTTGTATATGCGCTGACGTCTCCATGGCGGCATAATGACGATTGCATCGAGAACATGAAATGGCGAAATAGAACCCATAAAGATTCCTCTTTAATTGGCGCAGGGTTCGTCTCTTCACCCTCGTTTTGAATAGATAAGAACCACGTGGCTACAGACATGCATTCTCATTAGTGTCGTAGAGGGAGTATTGTTGCCCTTCACCTTTAAGAGCTGCAAACAGCCCCGTTCACAGCTACTTCTCCTCATTATCACAATGGCAATGGTGATCTGACTCACCCTCCATGACCAGACCATCTCAACTCCACATAAGCTCCATCTCCAAGTCTTTGACTTCCTGCACGACTCCTATTATTTCACACTAAAGACTTTCTCATGCCTCGCTTGGCCCAGCGCTCTCTCGAGTCTGTCCTATGGTCTCAAGTTTGCCTTTAAGTTAGCATCTGTCCTTTTAGCCTTTTGCAGAACTCACTCTGGATTTATTATGAGCACCATGTTGGCCTGCAGCATTTTGAGGCAGTAATGTGGTTGAAGTATTCAGAAATGCATCAGGCCATTTTTCAGATACGTTTCTAAAGGAGTGTTTATATTTTAGCTGCAGGAGCGGTTTGCTGATGAAGATTGATATAATGATCCATTTTGAATATTAATATACCCCACCAGTCAAGAGTTTAGGATCACTCATTTTTAATATACCCCACCAGTCAAGAGTTTAGGATCACTCATTTTTACTGTATTTTTTCTGTGGATGATTTTTAACAGTATTGAAGGAGTTCCCATCGTTTTGGCTGCTTTTCTTCATTATTATAGGTTCATCCATTAAGAAAGTTTTAATTTTATAGTGAAAGAAATGAAGATAAATGATAGTTTTGTTTACAATACCAACTTTATACATGTAAACATATGCCTTCAGAACAAAAGATTTTTAAGATCATGAAAAACTTCAAGCGATGTTTTTGAACTGTAGTGTATGCTGCCTTTGATGTTAAAATCAATGACTGTGTTATGTACTGCTGTGGGGAAACAATCTCATCTGACTGAATTAACTTAAATTAACTTCTTTTATTTTACCTATAGTTAGATACCTTGCTGTCTCTTCACTGAATGCTTGTATTTACCTGTTTTGTGTTAGCATTTCTTATTAAGTTGATTGGGAAGAAAAATACATTCTTTAGGGGGTTGGATGTCAAAATAGCCTTACTGGCCATACCAGTGCTGTGCCCTTAGGCATATGTGTGACTGCAAATGGCTTTTCTTGTGTCCAATCTCTTCCTAAACCCAGTCAACTAATTATGGAGACAGCATTTTAAGACATCATAAGCACGCACCATGTGGTAGGAAACTTAATTATTCAGCTTCCATTTTTTTAGCCAAATAATCCCATAATGCATTGGGATAAGCTCAAAAAAAAAAAAAATTAAAGATGATGGATAAGATGAATGAGAAGTGTTTATTATAAATAAAGTTATGTTTCAGTTAATACGGATGATGCACACTGTCTTGAGTTACAGCAATTAAAAGTATTATAATTTTAAACATTTTTACCCAATGTATTCTTGCCTTACTCTATCTAAAGTCACTCTTGTAAGATTTTATGATTGTTAGGATGTGGCCTTTAAAAGCAGCTGCCCATGTACATTCATGTGTTTGACAGACACTTTTATCCAAAGTGACTTGCAGTGCACTCAAAGTTCCAACACACATTACTTTGGTTCCTAGGAATCGAACCCATGACCTTGGTGGTAAGCTACAGAAACTGTGTGTGGGCAGTAGGCAGCGAGGCAGCTTGGTAGGTTTTGCAACAGATCTGGTAATATCTTGATGAGCGCTACTGAATTCGGTAATACACTTAAACCTTCAAACAGCACCATGCATCCCAGCTCCCACGAGCCTAATCATCTTCTATAACAAATCTTCTATAGTTGAAGTAATGACAAAAGCATTTGAGTCTATGACTTGATTTATGACTCAAACAAGTGATGCATAAAGTTTTATCATGTTATAGTCTGACTGAGAGCTACAGTAAACTTCTCAGAGATGCAATTATGAGCTTTTCAGCATTTTTGCAGTAACATTTGCAAGTACTTACTGTATTGCTCAAGAGGTTGTATTTTATTTCACATGCCCCCAAAGATGTTGTGTATGCTTTTGAATAATATTCCATAACTGCTTTTAAAGAATTCAGAGGTTAATGTTATTTTTTCACTTTTCTGAATGCGTGTTTTTTATTATACTGATGTTTAACATTTTTCTCTGCCTGATTTAAGTCATACTTTGTTCTTTCACATCTGAATATGCATAAAAATATGCCTTTACATATTTTGGGATTACAGGAAGGCCTGCATACTTTACTGTAACTAATGATTCAATTGTATTTCATAGTAGTATGTTAATAATAGAATTTAGACTGTTTACTGCATAATGTTTGTCATCAAATTTATTCATAATAGCCTGTAAGATTTGACATTCAAAACACCTTTACTTAAATAGCAGCTGTAACCTAAAACCTCAGTGAGTAATATTGTAAGAGTAGTTATGTAATTATAATTGCTAGGTGAGTCTTCAGCAATGACATTTATTCTGCTCTACTCATTAGTTATAGTCTGAATGAAAAAACAGTCTGTGCTGTGTTGTTGATTGATTTATTTCTCTCTTTTCCTTCTCCCTTGTGCAGCTCTCCAGCAAGTTCTGGGAGGTAAGACCAATGATTTCTCTTTACAGATCTGATATGCTAGCGCTGATAGCGATTGTTTATACACTGCTTGGGTAGTGTCATTCTTCTACTGCTTGTAAAGGCATTGTCAGTTTGTACTGCAGTTCTGCTGACTGACTAAAGTTGGACTTAAATGATACACCTGAACTAGACACAGGCCAGATTGATGAATTCATGATGCACTTGAGCGATATCCTTTACATGTGCCAACGCTTCACGCAGCACCGGCTATGCACTGGGTAAATGTTTGTTGCGGGGTCGGTTAAGTCAGGGAGGGGTTGATAATCGGAGTGTAACAGAGAGATTGGTCTCCAGTTTTCTGGGCCGGAGGCTTGGGGCTCTGGCCCTGCAGCTTTAAATGATCTCTGAATTAGATCTGCTGAATTAGCCTGAGTAAGTGTAACCAAGGCTAGGATTAAAGCAGCTGGCAGTGGTCATGCAAAAGCGCTCTGCTATATACAGCTCATGGGGAAGATAAATTGAACTTTGCAGTTGGGGTGAGAACTGCATATGAGATCCTGCAAGGCAAGGCTTGACAACTCACAGGCAAGTTTGCTAATGTTGGAGAATGTCTCACATATGCATTATTTTTAGCACATCTTCTCTTTAAATTACAAAACGTAAATGCTATAGTTTTCTATATCAATTCTATGTTCAGCTTTTTGGCTTCAAGAATATGTTATGTGGGTGGATAGGTTATGTCTGGACTACGGCAAATTCATCAATTTAATCTTTATTTTCAAAGCTAGTGAGAAAAAATGTCTTTCTGGTCTAAATAATCCACAGTGACCCGGTTATTTATAATGTTATAAATTTTACCTTGAAGCTGATGTGATGTTTGGGTTCGAAATTAATGACATACAGGATTATTCAGCAGATACTGATTAAAACACTGTTAATAAATAAACCCAGAAAACATCTGGTTGGTTGGTTGTTGTTTTTTTTGTCTCTGAGCAGATTGAAAATATATAAATGAAAGAAGACAAATAGTTTATCCTTCATTATAAAGTGAAGAGATGTCTGGAATAAACACAGAATTCTTGCAAAGTCTTGCAAAAGTCTTTCTATTTTGAAAAACGGTCTGCTACTATTTAAAGAAACAGTTCCACCCAAAACAAAAATTCTGTATTTATTCCTTCTTGTATAGATTTAAAAAAATGTTTTTCTTTAAGCAGACTCTTTGGCAGCTGGAAAGAGTCAGGGGCACCAGATCTGTCTGCAACTTGTTTATGAATCAGATTTTCCCGGTTCTTGAGTTTAACTGAATGATTGGGCCATTGATCCAGTTCTGAAGTTAACAGCTCACTGGAGGGGAAGATCACACAAAGCTTGGTGCTTTAGAACACTTGCACACCTTTGTATGGGCTAGTTTTATTGTGTGTTTTTAGTGCTTTTATTGTCCTTTTTGGAGGTTTGCAGATGTAATAACTATAAATTGTTGTTGTATAGAACCGTACTGCTTTTCTAAAGGCTCTGGAATTGCACAAGGTTGAGGAAATAATGACAGTATTTTCATTTTCGGGTAAACTATCTCTTTAAAGCGTACGCTCGGCGTCCTCTCACTTCAGTGTTATTGAAGGCCTGTGATCGCTGGCAGTCTCTGTATTGTGTTAATTTTGTGGTGCTCTGAACAGAAGGAGGTTATCTGAAGGGCCACACAGACACTCGTGAATGACACAGGCCCTCCTTTAGAACATGTGCTTCAGCCTAGACATTAATTCACCCTCCATTTCCCCTGCGAAGAGCTCAAACACTACGCTACGCTAACATCAAATGGCAAGAATTGGACAGGGATGTGCCTTCTAAAGGAAGCGCTTGTGTCTTTATTGGATTAAACCTTTCACACAATGTCAGCACTTTGTTTCCAGTGCAGAATGCATGAAAACAAAGATGACACTCATTTAAGGGAACTCGCAGCTCGGTTTCTTTATCCTTACCTCCTCTGCAATGTAACGTGACATCTAAATACTAGATTTAGGCCTCCTATCAGTTATTACACATACAAAATTTGTATTCTGTCACATGGAAACCCTGAGTGTCTGTGGAAGGGCGTGTTCATCTCCAGGCAGGCACAGGAAGATGAAGGTTTTGTTGCAGAAATCAGACACGAGAAATAGATTTTTCAATGTTTTCTTGTAAAATTTAGTTTGGTCCAGTGCATGATGTCATACGATGCCTCTCATGTTGATGCCTGGCGTTAAAACGTCAATTTTAAATTTGATCCGTTATATAAGAGTCAAATTGTATCCTAGTCTGTTCAGTCTGACATGTTTTCTATATGTGTAGGATGTGCAAAATTACATGTTTTCAAAATCAACTTGTCTGTGCATTGCCTGAATGACTAGTCGACTGGTAGATCTTGAACGAAGCAAAATGCAGGGGTCTTGAGACATGTTTTATATAGTTGGAATGTTCTGAGTTTGGATTTTTGTCAAGTAGAAATAATTAAGCCTGTTTTGCAATTAGCCTTCTAACAGGCCATAAATGATTAGCCACTTTTTCCAAACCAAATTATAAAAAAAAACCCTATAATTTATATTAATAAAATATAAATTCTTGGTGTAAAAATATCAATACTGTATTGTGTGGTAAAATATTGCATTGCTCTAATTGACAAGTTCGTTTTTAGTTGACCATCTCTACATCGAAATATCTTCCTCTTCATATATACTCGTAAAATCGATCCACATGTTAGACAGATGCTAGGCGTTCCAATAAATGTTTTTCTTGAAGCTAGACATCATGAGAGAACATGCAGGCACGTATCTCCAGATCCCTGCAGGACGCCACGCTGTAGGTGCATTTAGATGTAGTTACTCTGCGTTACGGTCGTATGATTTGACGGTGTATGTGTCGGATGTTGAGGTGCCTCAGTTAGACGTCTGCGCTGTCATGTATATCCTGCACTCCAGGATGTTTTCAGGTAGATCATACATATGTTTCAGTCCTTGCTGAAAAAGCTTCTATGTCACTTAGGCATTTGCACTAATCTGAAGTACAGAAGCATAATCCAAAACTTCATTTATACGTTATAAAGTTTTGCTTACATTTTTTGCTGACATTGGGCAGGGCAGAGCAAAACTGACCGCGTTTACCACGACCGGCAGCGTCCTGTGAGAGCAGAGGCGTGCAAGGACGTCAAAAGAAGGAAAACTGCCATACCTGTTTCTCTCCATACCTCTGTGACCTTGGCATAATCCTCCTTCTGAAGAAAAACCTCCAGGAGTTTTAGAGGAGAGCAAACTAATCCCCTCTCAGCATATTCAGAGGTTTCTCATTCAGTGCCGTGCAGGAGCTAATCAGAGTAGATCTGTTTTGATATGCAGTAGATAGAGAATCTGTTATGGTTCAGAATTTTATATACTGTAGCAAGCATTTGCAAAGCAAAGCTTGCCGGTACAAGTAGCTTATGGACCTCTGACAGTTGCTGCCTTCCTTTGAATTCTGAGCGATCGCTGGTGATTTGCAGTTTTTTGTATCTTTATCTTCTTGTGTGTGGAGATTAGGGGTTGAAATCAGCAGTTTAGTGTAGAGTTGTCTAAACCAGTGATATGTTACAATCTTTTACTCTAGTTCTGCTTTTACGTTAATCTGTGTTAGATTACGCACAATTATGTTATTTGCTAGTTTACATTTACATTTACATTTAGTCATTTAGCTGACGCTTTTATCCAAAGCGACTTACAAATGAGGAAAGGAAGCAACTTCGATTACAATAAGAGACAAC
>JAZGTJ010003272.1:0-36449 GCA_036877575.1 Botia almorhae | reverse complement strand
CACAAATCAGACCCAGACAAACAATAAATAAAGTCATAAATATGCGGAACAAACAGGGCGACATACACAAACCCCTCATTCGAGTCCCTGTCAATGTTTTCCCCTTCATTTTGTCACGTGTGCTTGTTAATACAACAATCTTACTCTTGAAAGTCAAAATGAATCAAGTGGCTTTTCATGTTACAATGCTGGGGGTATCGTACATATTCATTTAGATTATTCATTCTGGATTAAACTCTTATTTTAACCATTCAAGCCAGTAGACAAACAAAAGTCATACCGAACACTTCAGTTTGTGACACACACATACTGCAGGACATGGATACACACATTGTTGTTTTTTTGTAAAGCATTGTGGTACCCTTTTAAAACGAGAACGTCCAAAAGCCTCCCTCTTAAAGCAACAGAAAGTGCATTCATAAGATCATTTCCGGCAATGGCCGCACTAGCCCCCACAAACAAAAATGAAAAAAATTACAAACACACATTGCTTACAACTGCGTATCGGGCTGGCGAGTGTACTTGTAAATATCACTGAAAATAAGAGATCAACACTGAATGAAGAAGAGAAAATAAAAACGCCACAATCTCTATATTACTTCTCATTACCAGAATGAACCAGTAGAATAAATTAACTGTAACTAAGAGAATGACAGAGGTCCACTGAAATCACGGTGTATAGTTTTTAGATACTATCTGTAAGAAACAGCAGCCTCAAAACATGCTCAGTAAGAGGAACGCGGGCTGCACAACAGTTCGGGAATCCACGCTTGGGCTCAAGAGGGGAGGACAAGACCCAGAGTGACAGAGTGCATTATGGGAAAATACCCACAATGCCTTTCCTTCATGACATGCCTGGTTCCTCCTCCAGAATTCCATAAATGCTGGGATACAGGAGCAGGGTGGACAGAAGCACTGCACAAAGAGGTCTTCATTCAGCCAGTTAAAGCATAAATCACCAAGGCTCAGTCTGTGCTGACTCCTTGTGCTCTGGTGGTATAACGTCACTGAGTCCAGGGTGGCATAATCAGAGAAACAGCCATGCTTGATTCTTAAACGGCTGGTAAAGCTTTTGTATTTATGAGGAACAGGGGGCTGCTTCTAGAGCGAGGAGAATACGCTGGATTCTGCAACTGAAGTCTCATCTCTTTGTCACCTGGCGACGGCTATGGCTTAAAAACAGTAACAAAAAGACAAAAGCAAAGTCATCCGGTTCCACCGGCTTTTAAAGACCCCCACAAACATCCTTTTACCGTTCTGAGAACCCGTCAGATATGAGTCAGCCTGTGAACGAATATGAATGTTTTACACAACAGTCTGTCCAGACCTTTGCCACATTTTCACTCTTAGTCACTCTTGCTTATAAGTGGTGCTTGTCTGGATGTTTGTAAAAGTCCCCACGGGCCGTTCAGGTGACGTCAGGATACTTCGATTATTTCCATGCTTCCAGAAAAGCTGGACTGTTTGCTGATCTTTCCCAGCTCTTCCCTAGAACGTGTCTCTGATATCCCCTCTTCAAACTCCATCTGACAGCTGCGACGCTTGAACTGTTTGTCGGCGGCGCTAGAAGTTGGGGCATCCTCGTGCCAGCTGCCCCTTGAGTCCCGTGGTTCCCCTGCCTTCTCCCGCAGGCGCACAGCCTCACGTGGCCCTGGGAGACCACTGCACCCCAGTGCCCCCAGTGCCGGGAAGTGTACTGCCCCTCCACCTCCAGTGTTGTTCATTGACTCTGAGCTGTAGAACCAAGGGGCTTCGCCTGTTGGCGTGACAGGGGTGGTGGCCTGTACCGTGTCTCTGTGCTTGGTCCACATTGGCCCGGTACCCACAGTGGGAAGGCTGAGCAGCAGGGAGGGCTTCAGATTGTCATCAAGACTGGGACTCTTGTGTGCAGGGAGCGAGTGTCCAAAATTTAGGCTGTGTGAGTGCATAGGAGAACTTCCAGCGCTGCTACCATTGTGCTTGCTTTTCCTTCGCGAACGAGGTCGGGAGCTGCTGTCAGGAAACGGGCCGGGGGATTCAGCAAAACCAGGGCTGATGGAAACAGGTGAATACTGGTAAACACCATTGGGCTCTCCGGCCTGTGGGCTATCCAGCTTGCAGAGTTTGGGGACATCTTCAGTATGCACAGGTGCAAGGTGAGGACAGTGGTTGGGCTCGTAGACGGACTTGATGTCGAGTGAGAAGGAGCGCTTGAGGCGGTTGGTGTCAAGTATACGTTCTGCCGACAGGTTTAAGCCATTGAAACCCTGCTGGAGGGAGGTCGGAGAGGGTATCTTGCCATCCAATTCTGTGCTGTCCTTCTCAGCATCCAAACGGCCCTTCTCAGGACCACTAGAAGTCTCTCCTCCAGTCTCTGACAATTCCTTCAACTGATCTGACTTCTGACCTGAGGACAGAGCCTTCAGCAACCTCAGTTCTTTCTCAAACTCCAGAAGCTGTCCTAGGAAGTTAAAGTTGGGTGATATTGAAGGTCGGCGGTCCTTCACAAACCTAAAAATGTAAGAATAATAAAAAGATTACCCTGAGGACAAACACACGAACGCGGCATATTAAACAATAGATCATCATGCGAGCTTGTGGAGGCCTTCCCCACAACAGCTATTGTTTACAAGTTCTATGTGATCCATTTTTACATCGCAGGAAACAGAGCTGAAGTTACAGCTTGCAAAAAAATCAGTTTTCTAAGAGCGTGCAACTTAAGCCGCAGGATGTCTGAGTGAGTTTACCTGTACGCGTCATCTGATGACAAGCCCATTGTCTTCATGATATAAGCAATGGCGATGGTGGCGGACCTGGAGATGCCGGCTAAACAATGGACAATGACTCTGCAGTTGGACACCTTGGCTTTGTCTGAAAGGGAGCACGGAAACACGTGAGCGAACAAAAACAAGCAAGACAATCAAACACCTACTCACTCAGGAGCCAGAAAGAAACACACATCATTTCTGCAAATATGATTTGAGGATCAAATTCGTTCTTCCTGACAGCATCACATGGCGAGCTTCTCATTTTTCAAGCTAACGCTTCAAGTCAAGTTTAATCAGGTTTGTGTAACCTGAATCCCATTTGGAAAAATCCTATTCAGAAAACAAGGTTCTTACCAATAAACTCATTGGTTTTGTCAAGCCACGGTAGCAGTTTTTCACAGTAGTTGTCATTGACGGGAATGCGCATGAAATGGCTCTCAGAGATGAACTCCGGCTTTGGGCAGGTGTTGCTTGCATTTAACACATACGTGATGCCATTTTGAGCCATTAGATCCTGGGAAAGAACCAAGAACCAAGGTGTGAATAACTGGAAATGTTTGATATGGAATGAAGTGCTTCTGTTCTGGGCCATTCTGACCAATAAAAGGTCTCTAAACATCCGTGTTCTAAACATCACAGTCAGTCTTACCTTGTTAAGCACATCTTTTTGTGAGCCCAGGTAGAGATGGGGCAGAATTCGTGTGGGACCCACATTCGCCACGGGCAGGCATGGTTGAGACAAGCTCATAGGCAGAGGGGCCACTGGCTTGCCTTCACAGAGGCCTGGGAAACAGGATGAGAATGCTGCAAAACCACCTGAAGAAACACAAAGGCAGAGTGTGTTAGGAACAAGAGGCTGCTTAGCTCTGCTATAGAGGATTGACAAAAGAAACAAGGCTGCCCAACACTGTCGTTGTTGCAACTGTGACCTATAATCCAACAATGTCCACAAGAGGCATCCTTCAAGTCCAAACCAAGCACATGGTGATGTCACACATCACTTTTCAATAACCAGGGAAACCACAAAGTAGACAATGTTCTGAGCGTTGTGTCAATCTAGGTCAGCGCATGTACAAACAGAGCACACAAGCTGGCCTCTAAAAGAACCCTGTCTCTTTAAGAGGCGGGTGGCTCCAGTTTTGCCATTTGTGTGCTGGAGCTCCTTTTTCCTGAATGACCTAATATCTTCAACCGAACAATTGCGTCAGGCTTGGAGAATGAGGGTGGACACAGGTGCAGATCCAGCACAGACTAAAGCCCCTGATTCATAGCGCTAGGGCGTCTGGTGTCTGGACGACGACACACACACATACAAGGTATAAATCCATAAAATGCATTTACACACATGCACCACAGTACATCTATAGACAACTGAACCACACCACAGCTTGGAACCGACAGTGGGAGACCGGGCTGGGAAGGAAGAATGGAATTACAGAAAGTAAAGTTTTGAAATGTGCAATGCTTCAAGGAAAGCGTGAGATGGGTTTGGACCTTGGTTTGAGATCCATGAGAATCTGGGATACAGTAACCCTGCGAGTGCACACACCCCAGTCAACCAGGGATCTATGACATCATTTTGTCCTAGCCAGGACGAGTGCAATAGTCCAAACAAAAGTGACTGTGTTCAACAGATCTGGGTGTTAAACCGAACGAGTCAATAAAGTGAGTCATGGCAAACAAAAGGTGAGATGATAAGGAGGTTTATAACGAGGAGAAACATAAGCCACATTGAGCGTTGGGGCATGACATCATGCAGAGTCTATACAAGGGTAACAAATCATACTTCAATTAACTGACTCCTAAAGGCCACCTGCTTACCACTAACAGATACTGAGGAACACCTGCCCTGTTATCTATGCATAAATCACTATCAAAGCCATTGTTTATGTTGGGGTGCCTGGCCCTTTAAGAGCTTGAGCGACAGCCTGTCTTTTTACTGCTGTTAATGGTAACGGTCGGTACAATGACATCATCTCTCTGCACAGAAGATGGGGGGGGGTTTGCATGTCACTCAAGCAGAACACCATCAGTCCCCTGGTGTCCCCCCCATACGCTCTTGAAACCAGTGTTAGATAAATGACCGTCGACCACATGTTCCACAACCCCCACGCTGGTTCAAATACACACCTCCCCCTCACCCGAACACAACACATTAATACATTCAAACACACCAATACAAATATCAAATCCTGGAAGGTTGTGTCGTGTTACCCTCTCATAAGTGTAACTGCCTGATATAACTGCCTGAAGGGTTTGTCATTGTGTCATTTGTCAAAGAGACTCTGCCTGGCCTGTTAAAACAAGCCTCCTATGCTATATCTCTTAAATGTATTACTTGATCCAAACCAGGAAAACATTCCTGACCTTCCATCCCTCTTCCCTTGAACTCACAGGTCATGGAAGGTCAAGATCTGTGGGAGCAAGGCCACAGCTCAAAAAGTGAGTGGAATGGAACGTCGTCTGGCTGTGATCTTTGATGGCTCTTTTCATCTCATCAAGAATCTGACATATTGTCCTGCTTTTGTGTCTTGAGGATCTATGGGGCTATGCTTATACAGCGTTCCTGAAAAAGTCTTAAACCACAGAAACACAAACAGGAACAAGTACAGCGCCACATTGTTGAAAAGCCACGAAGGGAAATGCTTGAGTGAGGTCATCAGCTATCATTTCTAACTGGGCGGTGGTCCCAGCTAACAGGGAACATTCTTAGAACATTGGCTAATGTTCTCTAAAAGTTCTCTTAAAATTATAAAAAAACGTTCTTGCAGTAACATTAGTGGAACATTTTTTTTAATGTTACATATATTTATAAAAAACATTTTTCCTTATAAGTTGTTAGTAGAATGTTTAAAAAAATTACAGAATTAAAAAAATTTATAATGTTTTTATAACCAAACAGTAATGTTAATACAACGTCTAAAAAAAAACTAGAACGTTCCTAGAACGTTCCAAATGAAATTTGTATTACTTAATGGAAATGTTACCTAAACCTTACAACCTAAAACTGCTAGCTGCCTCCGTGTGATCTTGCAACATTTGGGTTAACTGGTGTCCAGCTAGTCCTGAGAAAACCTGCAGGGTGAATTACACCACAGGCAGTAAGAAAGTAAAAAAAAAAGGAAATTAATTTGTATGAACTGGATGTTCTCCAAGAATGCCAAGTGTAAAACCCCAAAAACTGACCATGCCTCAGTTTTCTCTGCAGTCTGCCTTTTTGCTAAATGCACAGACACATGTTAACACTTGCATTCATTTGGGGTAGGAAACATTATTTTCTTAATTCTCTCTCCAGTTGCGTAAGAGGGCAGTGGTGACGTCTCTGAAAACCGCTGGGCAGGATTGGAGCATGAGAGTTTTCAGCGGGAGAAGTGTGCCAGGGTCAGACTCACGCTGGACGAGAAGGCAATGTGCCACTCGCACGCTTCCTCCCTACGTTCCTCTCCCACCCTCTCCAGAACTTACATAACCTCCATGTGCTATCCAGCTACTTTCTGTGATGTGCGTCAGACCTCTGTCCTTTACATCAGCAGCACAACTGTTCCCTCATGAAGAGCCGAAACAGTATGGAAGCATTGATCTGCAACTGTAGGCTGATTATAATTACATACAGGCATGACACAAAATGTAAGCCTCACCTCACATCTGAATTGCGCGATACTCACCTAAATACTACTGCTGCTACGATACTAGTAAGTTCCCTTACTGTGCTACAATTTGTGATTTATAACGCAGAGGCTCAGAGTTCATTAACTTCAGCCTTTGATATCAGTTCATTGTCCTACAGCACCTGACCTCCATCTTTTGGAGGCCCTCAAGTTTTGCATCCTTTCAGCTGAGCCCTATAGCCTCTCACACGCAGCCCCCATTCACACCCAGCTGCATTGATCAGCCTCTGAATTAACACACACACACACACACACACACACACACACAAGCTTTCAGTCTCCAGATGCAGAAGACGGCATTGAGGAGCAGCCCCCATCTGTCCCACACACACACACACACACACACACTTATTAGCATCTCAAAAAGGGCCCGATGACATCATTGCACACATGCACGGCTTACAATAAGAAACACAAGAAACAGCAGGGGGTTGGTGGCTACCTCATCACTCCGGGCGCTTTGTGTCATGCGTGACAGATTAGGAGTGTTAGACCCCAGGACCCCGTATCATTGAATCATTAACTGTTGGCGCGGTTACATTTATTGCGTTGCCGCCTCAAAGAAAACACAGACGTAGCGGCAATAAAGGTAGATGAGTTAACAAAGTTCAGCTGTTTAACTTCCACTCGGTGACATCAGTACAACACAAACACACGCAGCTGTATGTGCAGGAGGTCGCACAGGCTGCGAACTGCGAACATGCGAAATTACCGAACGCTCATTTTTAATCAAATAAGTGTCTCCTACGTAACCTCCAGTTCATTTGCTACAACTGACAAACAACATCACAGCTGCACCAAGATAATGTTTTATTATTTCATGTCAATTTATCGTAAGATAAACAAAATATTTGAACATGTCTTTACACATTGAGAATTACACAAAGAAATCTGAACCGACACGTGTTGGACACGTACAGCCGGGAAAGCACCTATCGGTCCAGGTAACAACAGACGCTACACACCTCTAAGCTGCCGCTCTTTCCTCATCTTGCGGACTCTGATTTTGAGCCTCATGTCTGTTCGCTGGATCCCCGGCCAGAAGCGGTTCTCCAGAGGGGGTATGACCACGTCTAGGGGCATCCGCGCTACTTCAAAACGCACCAGCAACTTCAAACCGCCGTCCAAGAACCACACGCCCACAAGATGCCGGGTAACACTAAAAGGTAAAGATCCTAAAACAAATAGAAACTCCACAGGGAAGTAACCACTGTTCCTCTCCACACAGAGAAAGATGGAGAGAAGGAGGAGAAACGAGTGCAGCAGACGGAAGTGTGCGGTCTGTCCTCGCACCACGGATTCTGTCACGAACTCATTCTGTGTGGCAACAGCTGAAAGTGGAGCTCGCTATTGTTGTACAGCCTCTGTTTGAGTCTTCCCCCGCCTCTCTCTCTCTCTCTCTCTCTCTCTCTCTCTCTCTCTCTGTGACCTTAGAGTGCATGAGCTCATTTGCCGTGAGCATAGACTGCCCCCCCCCTCGCTCGCTCTCTCTCTCTCGCTCGCTCGCTCGCTCTGCTTCCCCTGGTCTCTCACTTTCTGTGTCTGAGTTGAATTTTGGCTCACGAGTACGGCATGCAACCGCATTCCTTACTCGCCGAACAAATATGCAGCCACCTTTGGGGCCCACTCGTTGTTTTTCTGAAAATGAAAAAACACCCTCGCAACCGTTTAAGACAGGAAGCAGGTCGCATGTACACACTGCATGTGCGTGTCGACACTAGACGGCGCAGCTTGTTCCTAAGTGCTACTTTAACTACACCTACAATATGATTGTATGCAGATTAGATGCATGTATATTCCTGTATATTCCTTGTTATTGGTTTGAATGATTTAAAATGAGTTTGCATAAATTTTTGACATGCAACTTACAAAGTTTACATAAAGCTTAATACCACATATGCATTTGCTACAAGAGGACACTGCAGGAAGCAAATGCAATGTGCATTGCTATATGTTGCAAAATAATATGCGTTTATATAGTTACAATGGGAGCACAAAGACACCTATCTGGAAAGACCACATTAAGGTTAATATTGCATTTAAAAATTTTTTTCCTGAGAAGTGAATCCATAATTTTGCAATTTCTCCAACAAATGTGCCTGCAAGTGTAGTACTACCAGTAAATGTTGACCTTGTGGGGTCATGAGGAGGTTATGAATCAAACAGAATGATGAAAATTTGAAATAGCAGAAGGGTTTCTGTGAAGGGTTGGGTTAGTGTAGGGGGATAAATATACAGTTTGTACAGTATTAAAACCATTATGTCTATAGAATGTCCCTATAAAACATGAAAACCCAAAGTGTGTGTGTGGGGGGGGGATTTACTTGACCATATTTAACCATATATTGGGGACAGATTTGTACATAAGTCAGCAAAACCTGACAAATCTGAGCAAAACCTCCTTTTGGGGACGTCCTCATTTGTCCAAACACTATAAACTATAGTAAATAAAGTTTTATTAAATTGGAAAAATGCAGAAAGTTTTCTTTTAGGGTTGAGTTATATGTTTAAAACTGGGTATGAAAACAATAGAAGTCTATAGAATGTTCCATTTGGACAGATAAGCGCGTGTGTGTGTGTGTGTGGAGTGTGTGTGCGTAGAGTGTGTGTGGAGTGGGGGGGGTCAGCACTGATAGCTCTTGTTGTCAGAACACCAGTGACATGCGATCCGGCATACATCAGTCCATGATGTCATGCTTACAGGGCCGCAGCTGTCATGCCTGTGGTGTGAGGCAGCCTCCAACACTCACGTGTGTGTGTGTGTGTGTGTGTCAGCCTAAATCCCCGTCTGTGATAAAACTGCGTTAAAACCGCAGGGGGAAAATGAGCTGCAGTTTGACATCCACATCTCACAGATGGATCCCAACGGGCCCTCTCTCCTCCACTCTCCCGAGCTGCTGGGAATGAGCCACAATCTCTCTGCGTGATTAAGCCTCTACATGTCTACATGTCTACAAAACCATGAGTGAAGTCATGGAAAGAGGAGCAACATGACACTACGAGACATGCGCGCGCACACGTTACATGCTACACGCGTGCTGTTATATCATTTTACTGCCACTAAAACTGAATGAAGGAAAAACGCGAGTCTGTCATATATGTAAAATTTTATGTCTATTTTCATTAAATCATTTTTTTTGCCGAACCTGCTGTTGATGTGCTTCAATCAGACACGCATGCCTCAAGAAACAACATTTGAACCGCACGTGTCTGTAAGATCACTTAGTTTAACCCTTAAAGCTGCAACCTTTGCCTCTCTACCGCCATCTCTGTTA
Organism: Botia almorhae; assembly: GCA_036877575.1. NCBI lineage: Eukaryota > Metazoa > Chordata > Actinopteri > Cypriniformes > Botiidae > Botia > Botia almorhae. Next base: position 26,759 of record JAZGTJ010003272.1, on the reverse strand, counting down.
GAAACACAAAACTGCAGGTTAATTGATGTACTTTTCTTTACACGTTGAAGTGAAATGAAGCCAAGCTTTTTTCATTTCACTTTTTTCAGTCATTTTTCAGTAAATTAGACCTGACAGCTCAAATGATAAATCATTATTATAAACTAAAAATGTGGTGAATCGGGGTAAGTAGATTCTGTCATGTACGATCTGTCATGTACTTGCTATAATAACATGTATTATTTACACTGAAATTCTACTTCGTAGTAACACTTTACGATAAGGTTTACCAATAAGGTAAACAATACTTAACTACATTAGTTAACGTGAACTAACAATGAACAAGACATTTACCGATACATTTTAAAAATTAAACAAAAACTCTGTTAACGTTAGTTAAAGCAGAAAAAACTAGCATGAACAAACAATACAACAATTGCATTTGTATTAACTAACGTTAACAAAGGCAAAAAAATTAAAATGAATTGTTTATTGTTAATGTTAACCAATATGCCAATACATGAACTAATATTAATGAATGAGACATTATTGTACAGTGTAACCATCTCTATTAATACCTCCAAACCTCTAAAACAAGCTGAAGTATGAGATTAAAACACAGCTGATCCTAACTCTGCTTCTTCCAGTTTTCCTGTTACAGCACGGACCCTGTTGATTGCTGTATGTGCTCAAATATGACAAACTGCATCTCGGTAAAGATTCAAGGTCTTTATGTGGGGAGTGCTTAACAGGATGCGGTCACTCAGAACTGCGCTGAAGCATACAGGTCAAAGGTCAAGTTCATGAATCAACGCCTGTCATGTATCAAGCATGTGACAACAGCTGAAGGTCTCGGGTGGGCTTGGTTTGGTTTAAATGCCCGTTTGGAAGCCGGTTACAGCAGATCAGAATATCTGCAAGATCGTTCCTACAGCCCAAAGCTCAGAACAATCTGCTCTGATGCACACAACTGAGTGATGACATTTATTTAATAAGTAAATTGTACTTGTAATTGTCACCAAAATCCAGTGCAAAATCCTTCCTTTACTCTACATCACCTGACATCAAAACCACAGCTTCAGCTTTTTGTTGTACTAATTTTCTTTAGTTGAGAATAGAAACTGGGGTCGATCTATTAATTTGAACAGATGTCTTCGTTCCCCACCCTTCCCCCCAACAACAGTGCAAGCAATCTAGACCGGCCCTTCCAACAGACAACCATGATGTCATCGGGTAACATGGAACCCAGGATAGAAGTCTCTAGAGAGGGTTACACAACTTGGAGGATGGGTTACACAACCAAGGGTGGATAGAGAGAAAAACTGGAGAGTTTGAGAGGGACAGAGATAAATGTATCTAATGCAACCAATAAAACTAACTGATGATAAAGCCCAACATTCTTCCCACTGCTGGAGATCCAAATTTAGCTGAGGTTGGAATGTAAGGATCTCCGGCCTGTCAGGAAATGAGCGCAGAGCTGCGTCATGCGCTTGTGCAAGCATCTCCTGTGTTCTCCTAACATTTCCTGGAATTCACTGCATTCTTGAGGAGCCACCAAGACGCAAAGCCTGCAGGCAGCAGATATTCAGATCCTCAGGTCAACACAACACATCACTAATTATTTATTAAAAACACTTGACAACGAGTCCAAAATCAAGGTTTTGTGCACAACCAAAACATGTGTTCTGTCTTGCATTTACGTGCAGAATTCTTAAAGATACAGTAACAAACAGCCAACTTTAAACAGATGGTGGAAAACGGCCACGACAAACTAAACTATGCTGGTACTGCTGCAGGAAAAGCCTGCATTAACCGTTTTAAGTGGACCTCAGGGAGAAAAATTAAATGATATAAAGTGTAAAATGATGGGCCTCTGCAGGAGGTGGACACACGCGGCGCAGAAGAACCGGACGAGGAAACGGGAAAGTGGAGCAAAATGAGAGGAGAACAGTGATGGAAGACAGAGCAGAAGAAAGACGAAATATGGAAGTCAGATAGAAAAGTGGGTGTGGTCAAACGAGGATGGAAAAATGGAACGGTCGCCGGGACGAGAGAAGCGAGGCCGCTCATGTCACGCTGAAAGTATTTGGCGCCGGCCGCTTTGCTAACATGTCTACATTTCTTCAGCTTGTTTCTCAGAAGTGACATAACACATATAATTGGAGAGCACAGAGAAGCTAAAACCCGGTTCACAGTGGGCCATATGTAGGACAAACCCCAGACATTTCTCCACACCGCAGAGTGCTGTATGTGTACGTCCAGGGTTTAGGGTGGAGACTGAAAGGTCGCCTTCTCGACCTCTGCGAATCGGCAGCGTGTGTTTGCGTCTCTGCGAGTGTGTGCTGGAGTGGGCGACTGGCGCCAGATGTGATGACCACAGGAGCCTAAACTAAAAATAGAGGCATGCTCTAATCAGAAAGACATACAGCGAGAGGAGTTGTGTGTGTGTGTGTGTGTGCGCTGAAAATAACGCCGAGATCGTCCCCTCGAGAGCTTTACTTCATCCTGATGACACCAGTGGCTTTTCCCCCCAATAAAAACATTGATCCTCACGTTGGCCCGGGACGATAATGGACAAGGGTTACACAGAGACAGGAAGTCAGGCTGCTGCAGGATTGACTTGATGTTAACCAGGCTGTCAACAAAAGTGAAACGCTTGTATTGATGGCACACGCAACAGACATCTGACAAACGTTTTCACAGGAGCGTGACATTTCAGTCGGGCGTATAAGAGTTAAAGTCAAGCTAATAGAAAACATTCTTCAAAAACTCTGGCAGACGTTTCCTGCGCTGGTTTTAATTATGAACGCTCTCCTGTCCTTTACCTCAACTGGGCGTCAAAATGGTGGTAAAATTGGAGTTTTGGCTGACCGTGGCATGTCTAGAGTCTGAGAGAAAACGTAATGTTGGGGGCAGGCTTACACTCAAAGAATATATTGATATTGTTTTAGCGCGAATACGTCACCACCTGTTCATGACCTCATTTTGGCGCGCACACACACAAACACTTTAACAAGAAACACCCAGTTGCATAACGGGAGCCGGGAAGCGAGACAAAGCCGAATTCAGCTCTGAAAACAGCTGAATACAAAGCTTGCATACTCGCTCTGGTTCTTGCCAAGCTGAAACTTTCATCTAATCGAGTGTAATTCGCTTTTTTCTGTTAAACTCATCTCTTCTTCTTGTGCTAACTATAGACGGTGGGCGGGAAAATTAGATCATCTTTTCGCATGTAATGCAACCAAATTTTTCAGCAGACAAATTCTGGCGCATCTGGAAACAGAAGCCAGTGTTGCGAGTGTGTGTAGGTGCAATGTAAACGAATGCACACATTGGTAGCTAGTGCTGTTATTTAGTGGCAGGTTTATCCAAAATAGATGATACCACCCAGATAAAATGGCACGCCTGTCTGAAACAAAACTCCTTCATTAACTACCCACTACCCAGCTAACAGGGAACATTCTCAGAACATTGGCTAATGTTGTCTAAAAGTTCTCTCAAAGTTATCAAAAAATGTTCTTGCAGTAACGTTAGTAGAACGGTTTACACAGTTATATATCATATATATCAAAAACATTTTTCTTAACTAGTTAGTGAAATGTTTTAAAATGTTAACGATTACAAAATGTTTAAAAATGTTCTTAAAACTGAGCAGTAATGTTAAGAAAACCTCTAAAAACTGGACATTTTGAACGTTCCTAATACTTTGCAAAACAACTAATAACAAAGTAACTACATTTTTAACATCGAAACATTTTTGTTTACTAATGAAAACGTTCCTACAACTTAAAACTGTCAGCCGAGTAGATGCACCAGTAAAAACCCTGTGACCTCAGAGTGGAGATCGTGTGCAGTTTACATCAGACAGTCAGTAAATGGGCTGTGGGCAGGGCCGAGCTTATGTCATGTGAGGCTGAGGACACATACAGGTGACCCAGTAGACTTCATGTCCTGCTATGCAACAGCTGGACAGAGATTAAGAACAGTGAGCGCACATCTGTACCACAAACACACGCGCGCGCGCGCACACGCACGCACACGTACATCACTGTGGGCAAGGTGTAAAAAGTGGAAGAAACAAAGAAGAATCTACGGTAGACATTTCATACGAGTTCATCCCTTATGCGTTGCCGTGGTGATCAGGACAGAATCAAGGCTTTCTATTGGACAGCATCCAAAGGTCAAAGTACAGCAGATGAGAACGCGTGATAAGAATGATATGACTGGTGGAAAGGGTGACCATGTGACCATGACATCACCAAGGCACAAGATGGCTGACACTGTGTTCTGTTTTAACGGAAGCAGTGTGTGTTGATCATGCTTACACCTTAAAACAGATCAAACACAGCAGCTTTTACAGCATCATCTCAAGCGGTCCTTTAATTCTGACATGAAAGGCCACAGAGAGCCATTTGTCATCCATTTTGTCTTAATACTGTCTTGTTAAAGTTGTGACACCTTGTTCCCGGCCATACAACGTCAAATAACTATGTTCACAGTTTCACAGGCGTAAATCCCAGAGAACAGTTCATAGTTTATGCACCTAACAGCAGAATTACTGCAATGTTTGCTGGAGTTATAATAAATACATTTAAATGACTGAAACCAGACCAGCCACCAAGAAAGTATGAAATAATGACGTATATGGGATCTTTCTACCTGGTTTTCCAAAAATAGAAGTCTTAGTGCTGAGCCTAAGCCTCAGAGACGACCGCGTCAACGTTTTGTGTCTTTTGACACATTTCTAATTGGGGTTCAGAGGCTTGACAAAAACACAGTAAGGCAGTCAAAGGAGGTCTTAGGCTTTAAAGAGAGACACACTTCAGCAAAGACAGCAGCATAATCAGAGATTTGCAGGAATGGGGAAGTTTCTCCAGATCCTGACTGAAACTAATTTGAGCTGCTTTTCCGTGCTGACATATCTGGATCAAGCAGCTTAATAAGAAGTGAATGGAATAAGGAAACATAAGGTCGTCACAGAAAAGCGCCTGCTGTGAGGGTTTCGGCACACTCGTCGCTCGGAAACACAAAACTTTGCTATGACAGCTGCTATAAAACAAAAGCAGTAATTATCAGAGGGAACGTGCTAAAATCTTCCGGATGTTCAGACTCTGAACTGTGGTATTTCACAAAATCATGTCCTATATGAAAAAAACTGAAAACGCCTCGGGGGACTGGCTGCTCATTTGTGCATTATGACATCATTTGATTGACAGCTGGAGAATCTTGTTGGACTAGTGCATATCAACTATGGAAAGGTTCTCATTACATCCTCAACGTATTTCTTTAGAAATGATGACACAACAAATACTGTTGACAAAGAATAACATCAATTCCAAAGAAACAACCAAGACACGACCGAACCGATGAGGAAATTAAAAGAGTTTCAGAACCAATGATGTAAGCATCGCCATCTGCTGGCGTACACAAGAAGCGCCAGATTCCAGCCTCTCCGGAAGAGCTCCAGAATTAAGATCTGTGATGAGCTTTTAAGAGGATGACAGGAAACACAAAGCTCTATACCTGTGAGCAGAGACACCCTGTGGAAGGTGCCGTCCAGCTTGCTCAGGAGAATGTGGATGAAACTGTCTTTGGAGAGCAGACCAGCATCCTTTGTGCTCTGGTCGTACACCACCACTTCCTGTTTGCGGCCCAGGTCGACCTGGAGTACACAAATGGACACAGGAATATATGAATATAATGTCAAATACATGTGTTACAGCAGTATGATGTCATAGACACGCATCACGGCACAAGCCTTTTTTATTTAATCATTTTTGCGAGCCCTAAATTACTGGTGCATATTGATATATAAAGGTTACCAAAAGTTTTTGCATCGTTGGGTATTTAACTGGAATCTGTACTGACCAATCAGCTTCCAGAACCAGAATTTCATGATATTTATTAACTATACATTTTGTGCTAGTGGTCAACCAACATTGTTTTATTGACCAGCGCTGATACAATACTGCTTAAATGTTTGCTACACTAATTCACTCGATACTCACAAGTAGAAGACAACAGTAAACGTTCAGCGTCCATTAACAAGGATGTCGGATAACAGCAATCAGAACCAACACAAGGGGGCGCTAACATTTAATTATTCAAGCTGGCATGTTATCACCCAAAACTGATAACCACCAAATGCCAAATATTTTCCAGTTGATAAATCTCACCAATATTGCTTTTTCGTTTTTAGTGGAATGTTTTGTAAATGTTACAGAATTAAAAACGTCTGAATAATCAAGCAATAGCATTAATACAACTAAATAACCCAAAAAATATATAAGATAAGAGAGCTTGCAGCTGTCAGGAGTAAAGACGCGGCTAAAGACACAATGTCATCTTTAGACCGTGTCAAAATGACTTTAGCACATAAACGAGATCTGTCAGATGTGTTTATGAGAACGTGTGACAACTGAAACGGGTCGCATGCATTACGTGATGCGCTTCTTGTGTGTGTGTGTGTGCCTGCGATGCTGCAGAAGTGCCAGGCTGTGTGTGGCTGCACGCGAGTCTGGCTGTCTCGATGTTGTCAGGCAGTTTTTAATCACATGACCCTCATCCACAGCCGCTGCAGTGACTCGCTACAATACTGGAGCGCTAATGGAGGAAACAGAGAGAGGGGAGTGGACGAGAAATGAAGGCAGTGACCGAACAGAAGGATGGAGAAGCAAAAGAAGAGATGAGAGGAGAGAAAAATGAAACGCTGGACCGTGCGGGATACATGAAGCTGCACTGGTTTTACTGGGAATCTCAAACTCTCTGACCGTATATCTTTTTGGTACCCTTAATTTTTTCAGCTGTAAGATCCAAACTTAAGAACTAGCATGATTATAAAATTGGCAAGATTGTTTAATCTGATATTTGGAATTTCGCTGATAACCACCAACTTCTCAAATAAACAGAAGTGTCATTTCCTTCATGTTAATTAAAATTAACTATGGATTACAGTTCTATAAAAAACAACTCTAGTTACAAACTCATGTACTTTACCCGTTTGTCTTTAAATAGATTAAACTTGTATCTTTAAACAGAAGGTCAAATCTTTCTAAACCTGCTCCTTTTTCCAAACTGTAATCCAAACATCAGTCAGGTGCTAACTTTGACAAAAAGATCAGATTTTTTTTGTTACAGTTAAAAATGAGCACTGAACAACACAATACACAATTCACAATTCACAACACAGTATATATAATACTCTTTCAAAATTAGCCTCCAGTTCAAAGCAAGACACAATTTAACAATACAAAACCAGTTATTCTTGCCAATACAGAACACATCTGAATGTAATTAGGGTGAGAAGTTCTTTGTGTGAGAAAACAAGTGTGTGTCTGTGTGTGTGTGTGTGTGTATGTTTGGGTGTGTGTACACTACACACATCAGCTTCAGACTGGCAGGTTGCCTAAAAGGTGATGTCACCATAGGCTGAACTCAGGTGGAAGATTACAGAACATTCCCTGCCTGCCTCACAACCTCGACTCGCTGTGAAATTTAAAATGTTAAGCCTGAGAAACTGCATTTATGCGTTTGTGCAGGTGGAGCTTAGCTATTAGATAAGCTATTAAACCAAAGACACTGATTGACAAGTGACAGTGGGAAACTAGGCCTAAGCCTCCGTCTCCACAGGCCCCGCCCCTTCTGAACAAGGTGTTCCACCTTAATTGGATGACTGCTAAACCCACTGGCTGACATCATCACTGGAGGATTATGGTCTATGGGAATCACAGTCGGCTGTAATTGCCTGTGGAAACGTGGGTTACCTACAAACTACAAAACCTACAAAACTGTTACTTATTATATATAAGAACACTTATATAGTTATAAGAACATTCAAAAGTCCATTTATTAGACATTGTATTAACATTATTGCTTTGTCATAAGAACATTTTAACACCTTTTTTTAAATCTGCAATGTTCTTAAAACGTTCCACTAACAACTCAAAAATAACTTTGATATATATGACATATGACATTAAAAAACATAAAAATAGTGTTTTTTGATAACTGTCTGTGGGTTAACTATCTGAACTTCAGTTATGTAGCTGCGTTGTGACTAGCAGTAATCCACAGAGCAGTTCTGAATACAGCTACCCTGAGAATCACGTCAGTATGTGTTACTGAGCTGTAATTAGGGACCCGCTTATTACTAAACCCACCCGTACAGAGGTTCAGTAACAGCTGGGTGTCACCCTGACATACAAACGTGTCAAAGAGCTGCATGTTCCGAGAGCCAGCACGCGCTGCCAAGGTCACTGCACAGAGATCTGCGTTATATTTAGAGTGCACATGACATCAGCAGCATTTAAAAATCACACATTGGATTTTTTATTATAGTGGTCACATATCATTGTGAGAATTTGACCAACATCATTCAGTTCTCAGTTTAACTCAATTTACTCAGTCGCTACATATGTGCACTTTCCCTTTGTTCAGTAGACGGATCACTACATTCAACAACGCAAGAGTTGTTTTTCAAACCCAAATCAGTACAGTTAGGTGCTTTCCGTGTCTTTTGGTCTGTTGTTGTTGTCGTGGTTTCAGCTGGACCGCATGTAGCTCTTACGTATAACATTTTTCTTATTATTATATATTTTCTTATAATTCTTATAATTTTGCTTCCTTGTTCGCGTATGCTGCACGGAACAATCTGTAAATATAACCGGAAGGACTTTATTTGTGGTGCTATATAATAATCTTAAATTGTCGTCACCATTTTACTCATGCTCATGTTACAAACCTGTATGGCGTTCATGCTCTTATGGGACACAACAGGGGATGTTAGACAGAACAATGTACAAAAGAACAACATTCTTTAAGATTTCTTCTCTTGTGCTTCATAGAAGACTATATTTTCGTGCTTTCATTTCCCCCACAAAGAGTACAAGATAAAACCATGCAGTCAAGGCGCGGAGAATTATCTTCCTTTCATAGGCCATTGTTGAATCGGTATGCTCTTCAGATCTGCCTATGTGGCTCTCTTTGCTCTGGGCGACCACAGAGCCATCTGTCAGTACTAGCTCAATGGAACATTCAGCAGCACAGATTAGCATAAGCCAAGACTGTTCGTCACTGCAGAGGAAGTACAGCTCCTGTACCATTGCACTCTATCTACTGCACTTAACACTGACCCATTTACAATGCAGGCCAGACATATGTTGCCTTCTGCTGATGTAATCTGAAATGGGCCGAACACATAGCCGTGGGGAACTCAGGCATCATTTCAGTGTGGACATCATTCATTGATGTCCTTCTTTACTTCCTTCCTCTATTCACACTTACAATGGATCACACTGGTGGCCTTTGGTTGTGGTGCTGTCGTTACTTTCAGCTTGCACACTGATGTCACAACTTCTGGCGATGGCAGGTGTCCAAAGCAGTTGGAGGTTGGGGGGGGGGGTTGGGTTTTGTCTGGTTGTGCAGACGATTTGCACGTGCACAGGCAGCGCTCTGCCAATGGCCACACTGAAGATTATGATGTCATGCTTATCCAATAACAAAGGGTTTCCAGAATTCACTCAATCCCACATCCCCTCCTCCCTTTACACCCATATAGCCTCCGCTTTATCCACGTCTTGCATTAATCACGAGCGTTATCCTCTTTACTGAGGGAGATAATAAAAGCCAAGCAGCCTCGAGGCTCAGCTGTGGAAAAAAATAGGAAACGTAATGAAGGAGTGACCCAGGAAAACAGTGCCACTCTGTTCTGTTTAGATGGCACTGGTTTTGACCAGAAGATCACATTTGAAGCCCCCACTTTTGTGCCCTTTTGTAATCAAATAGTAAACAAAGGCCCAGAGCTGGCATGCTTAGGGCCAACAAAACACTGCTCAGAAGTAGCTAAAACACGCAGCTTTAGGAGGACACAAGGTGTACATAAGCACCAAGAGATGCTAATTAGTGAGGTAAGGTTAGAGATTGTGTATTGTGTAACAGCACAAAAAAAGAACAAATGTAAACGTAAACGAAATAAACATCTTTAACCTTGTTTCAAACCATTTGTTGTTCAGAAAAACAGATAACAGTGCGACCACACAAGTTACGTCCTGCTCAGAAAACCAGGTTGCTAGTCTATTTGGTGCCACTACTAACATTTCCCCTTAACTAAGGATTAGCGTTTAAAAAAAGCTTTAGAGGCCCATGACTTACAAAACCACAAGACAACATCATCTCTAAAATGGAGAGAAACACCTGCACCTAGTTCTGCCAACGTACAGCTGAAGCTAAAAAGAAGGAACCGGAAAAGCACAAAATAGACTGTATGCGTGACAGGTCAGGAACCATTTATAAGGAACCCACAAATTTAGTTCCAACACCTCAAAGGTGTGACTGAGATAGCAAAGCAATGCAACGAAAAGCGATGTGTCCAATAACGGCAGCTCAGGTTTCGACGCTGACCTCATCCGCTATGAGATGGAGGTTTACGTGACATCTGCTGGTGCTTGGATTTCCCCTCAAGAGTTAGGTCAGTATCACAGAGGGCCTAAAAATATAAAGACTTGGCATGCCAGCCGGGCAGGAAAAAATGATGTCATATTTGACGCAGAAGTCATGGAAAACTCAAGCCTCCCATTTCAGAGCCTCTGATAACCAATAAACCTACAGCGGTTCACCAAATTAGAACCAGCAGGTCGGGAGGGTCGCCACTGGTAGCCAGAAGATGTCAACCTATGCTAAGGCTAATTCGCAGTTTGTCCTACTCTTAACTCTTAACTAGTTGTTAACTACTACACCTAATTACAAAATCAGTGGACATCAGGAAGTGACAAATACTAAACATGCGTATGAATTTCCCTGCAGCAAAACAGGGCCTCTTTAATGTGTGTTCACAAGGAAATATGAACTCATTTTAATATTGTGACGTCCACACAAAATGAACAGAATTATAAATATCACTCTTCAAAGGTTGCAGTTGTCCACATATGAGATCAAGCTCTGATAGTTCCAGTTTTTCCTATTAAACCTAGACTACATTACACACACACACACACACTCTCAAACACACACTCGATACCTTGACTTTTCCATTGGGTTGCAGGAGCTCGGTCACCGACACCTTGTCCTGCTGAAGTCTCCTCTTGACCAGTTTGGAGCAGCAGACGTTGACAGCACCATGTACGTGTGAGGCGTTGTACTCCGAGAACGTTCGGCTATCGATGACCAGCAAGCGTCCGGCTCCGCGCTGAAGCAGGCCCGCCAGGCGCTTTATATCCATGACACTGCGACGGCCCTTCTCCCCCGCCATGGAAGTCCTCTTTGGATGAGGGTTGAGGGTCACAATGTGGACCAGCGCAGGGGTGGTTGACCGGTGCTAATCAACGGAGACACGTCAAGGTGCACATGCTGTCTGCAGGACAAACGAAAGCAACAGCATGTGAGCACAAATCATAAACTGGAACAGGCACATGGAACTTCTTTAACGTTTGTCCCTTATGTGCGTCATACAAACGCTAATGAGGAAAAATTACACCGACAAAAACAATTTAAAAACTAGTTTGTTTCTGGTCAATATTATTTTTGATTTATTTTTTTAAACTACTCACTACTCAAAAAAATAACATCATGCATTGTACATTTTATTTGAAAAATAAATGCTTTATGTAAGATCTCTTGAACAAAAGAAACACGATTTAGTAGAATCTAGGGAAAAATTGATCTTAGATCAGTTTATCTTTATCGGACATGTGATACAGACTGACCCTGTTTATATTTCAGCCAGAGAGGATGTGACCAATACAGATTATGTAACAAGACTGGAAAAATGCACCATTTATAGCCCTGGCTGTAAAGATTATATACAGCGGAGTCCTGTCTATAATCCTGCTAACAGATTGGCTAACAGAAAATGGTCTTATATATTTAATGTATGTACATTTCTGAGAGAGAGAGAGAGAGAGAGAGAGAGAACACAAAGATCCTCATTAGGGACGAGCAATTATTGTTTTTCTATTGCAACAGCAGGTTTAAATATTCATAACTTCTGTCAAACAGAAACCTGTCTGTTATAACTATCTGTATTACGTGCTATGAAAAATTAAATCACATTTAAATATACAATTTGTTTTTAGCTGGATTCCCCCAGTCAACTCCACACTAGTCATAAAAAATACATGGCTTTGCCTGGCTCGCTTCTGTGCTGTCTTACTGATGGCAGGTTAACCACACCAAAAGTGAAAGTGGTGGTAAGCTTTCTCATCCAACAGGATAAACAAACCACTGAAAGATAAACACTGCTTGTTTACGACTGACAAACATGGCTGACAGTTTTAAAAATAACTGGGCTGAGATGTAACTGAGATGGCGTGCCAGACAAAGACAGCCGAGGTTTTGCTACTGAGCTGTAGCTGCTGGTTAAGCAGATGATCAGGATCAAACGGTTTTCTACTAACCAGATTGTAAGCAGGATTATTCAAATGTTCTTAGTGTTTTATTTAAAATTATTTACAAAAATGCCTAGTTAGTTTTATTTACTCCTTCCTGAAAATCAACTAGCCATTGTTTTATTAAATTATAAAGCCATTTAGTTTACACCTGATTTGCCGCTAGGCGGAAGAGGGTGGTATTGGGGGAGGGACATTCACATTCCAAAACAATTTTATTGGATAAAATGACAGAGTGCACTATGACTCAATGTTTTGGTCCGCATTCCCAGCACAGAACGAGTGAATTTTAAATGCGTATATCTGCTGAGTTTTTTCAATAATTAATGGAACAGACCTCAAAGCGGAACAAAAATTCGATTCTGATTGCATGTGCTCCAGCCCTAATTAAGAGAGCAAAAACTAAAAAAATTATTTATTTTACAAAAGTAATTTTGGTTAAATTTCCTCAGGTATCAAAATTTTTAGTTAACATCCATGTAATATGTTATTATATTTATATTATATTTAGTTATTATATTTAACGGTTATTATATTTAACAATAATAACCGTGACTTGGTCGTTTCGAACTTTGACATCTTTTGACTCGCTCTCATGCTGCTGCAGAGAGGGAGGGCGATACTGCAACGGTAAGATATCTGCAGCGCCATGCAGAAATCAGTAGGGGGTGATTGATGCGCACGCGTGCGAGCACACGCGTGCACACACACACACACAATGTATATAAATACTCTGAAATTCCACACAAGGAAATTTTACTGCATAGGAAATAAAGGATCACATAAAAGAATCCAAAAATAATCAGGCAGGCAGAACATAAGCATACATACACGTTACACTTTCAGAGTTTCTCTCTAATCAGTCTGAAGTTAAATCATCCATCAGTTTTTGAATGAAGTCGCATTTTCAAGTCGCATGCACGTAACAAGCCGAGTGTAGTAAAGCTACGGCTTTCTGTGCAGCAACCAGAAGACCTGCCTCATGCAGTCAGCATCCCAATATGGAGGCTTTGTTTTGATCAGTTTTCACTTGCCGTGACTAACCACAGCCTGCATCTCACCCAAACACGCACACATGCAGAATTCCAGTCATTCACCGGAGACCGAAAGCTCCTTACCACCCTTGCATCTCTCTGATTAGCCCACGGGAAGCATGCACAGCCACACCTTCAAGAAAACAACACTGTAACCTCTCCTGCGCTCCTCTGATCGCTTCCGACGATAACAGCCCTCCAGTGGCCTGCAGGACGAGATGAAGAACTCGGCAGCAAAGTGGAGGCACGTCACGGCATAACAAGAGCTGACGCTGCATGTGTTTAATGGCGTGTGCAAGTTGCGACGTGGGGGGGGTGTGCTAGGCTGTGCATTGCAGTTTGTCACCATGCATGTGGAAACAAGAAGGTGCATAACCCCCCTCCACCACCAGCTGAGAGCTACCACACGCTGTTATTTAGTATTCAGACACCTGTCTGACATGCTCGCATGCATTGTGGTTTCTAAGGCGACAAGGTGTGGCACACTTTGTTATTTTTGTGGCAAGCTGTGCACTCCATAAATCGACACGCAGCGCATGCACGCTTGCCCTAATGTTTACTGTATTTTCCTTGAAACAGTGGCGCAAAATGCTGATGCGGCGATGGGCTGAGGTTACACGGTTGCCATGGCAACAGATTTTTAAAAAGGGAAAAGAGAAAAGGTGACTGGGCAGGTTGAGGAGATTTTTCCTCACATCCCAGAGCAGGAAACGTTCCGAACAGCTGCTCTATTGATTTGATACTTGCTTCCGAGTGGCATGTCGAGAAATGACACTTAAACGCTTGAAAGACTTCAATTTTGGTGGGAAGCAGCTCGTGAAAGCAAAACAAAGAGACCCGCGCGATGTGTGAGATTTAAACTGCCGGTGACACTGTGCACCTGCAAGAAACATAAACCAAAACATATCCTGATCCAGGTTATGTATTAACTGTATGGGTGACATCACTTGTTTGGACTCTGTGCAATACATGTGTTTGTACAGACCATTGTTCCCTGAATGCGTTTGTTAATCATTACTACAATGATGTCATCTGTTGTGACGAGTGGGGGTTTGTTTAACATGAACTGTCATTTACATTCTGGTGCAAGACGATTCTTAAAAACCTCTAATCTGGAATAATCTCACCAATAGCAGGAAAGCTCTAAATACAGCTGTGTTCTTTATTCCTGTACGACCGCTTACAGTACCACAGGCTTGGTACTACATGTGACGGGCAGCGCTCCAGGGGTCTAAACCCGGACAGCCGGAGATTAACGCTGTACAGGCTCAGAGTAATGTATACTATGTCTCTAAACTGCCACATCCATCTCCAGGCCTGTCTGCACACTCATGGTGTCACTGTGTACCGCTGCTGGAGATTGGCAGTCAATCTCACGGAAAATACTCCAAAAACGTAATTGTAAAAGGTACACAAATAAGCATTATTACCCAAACCTACCTACCTACGCCTAACTACCCATCTGTGTGTCTGGTAAAGGATTGTGTGTTAACCTTTGGTTTTTATCAAATTTAATCCCACAACTAATAACAATTAATCAATAACAGTTCACGTGTGTTATGTGAATTTAATTCCGCTGTGAAAGTTATATTTCAGTCCGAGGACAGTAAACACTGAACAAGTCAACAAAGAGAATTAATCTTGAATAATCAACATAAACCGAGTTATAACAGCAACAGAAGCAAAAACAGTTCAAGTAGAAAATAATTATACGAAAATACTAAACATACTTTAAAATATTAATCATACTTCTACGGTAATGCTATTCTTTATTGTATGACCTACATGTCCATGTTTTTGTTTATATCAGGGAGTGACTAAAAGCAAAGCATGAAACACAAAACCGACTCACGTAAATATTTTTAACTCGTGCTCCTCACAATAACATCCAGAGACCCGTGACAACAACACCACTACACAACAACTGCGTACACGCTGCCGTGTAAACATTTCAACAACAACCCACAGTGTGTACAACAGCAACAATAAATCATTGTGATGTACTGCAATATCCGTAAACATAGAATTCATCATGCGATGACGACAACCATTATTCACAATAAATGACACGCGCTGCCACTTTCAGATGTCATTGAAACACATTCGCTGTCCTCATAAGCGTGCGACTAGTGGTCGCCACACGCCAGTACGTCCAAAACTTCCGTCGATATTTCGCTAGAATCAAATAAACCCATGTGCACACTCCTTAATCCGTGGTCTCAAATATCGATACGCCCCTTTCGTACCCTGCACTCACCTCAGATTTGACTTGATCCCGAGGGTTTCAGCTGGTCTCCGTGCAGGGCACCGGGCTCCGATGCGCAGCCATTCGCCAGCGGACGTCACTGCCAGTACGCACCGTGTCTCATATGCGTGTGTGTGTGTGTGCTACTGACACATGGGAATAAACGCGTGTAAATCAATTCACCCGCGTGTAAATGAACGCTCCCGGTTCGCGTGCAGGCCGACCGTAGACCGTAGAATAAACCGGTAAACAATAGCGGATGTTAGCCAGTCGGTAAAACTGAAGGTGTACTTCACTATAAATGAACTGAAGATGAGGTCATGGTTCAGGAGGAAAAAAATGCGGCTGACGTCACCTCCAGCCAATGGGAGCCCGTGGCCCAGGGGGTTGTCTGACGTCAGCGCCCTGATCCGCAGATTAAAGCGACACGGTGGCTTTTAAAACGGAGCTGTCTGTCAGGGTTAGTGCGCACTTTGTAGGTCACTCGCTGAACACAACTTAATCCACGTACTTAAGATGGAAGTGCGTATTCAGTGTCGTCTTATACAGTTAAACGAAAATCGGTTATTAATGAGCACATAATCGAGTGTCATCGTGTTGCTATGGTGTTGCTTCAAAGTGCGAATTCGCCATGTTTTTGGATGCCACGTTAATTGTATAGTTAACATTTGATTTACAAAGTACACGAAGTACAAAGTGTGCGTTAGTGTGGAAAGTCTTTTAAACTGAATAGCGCCCTCTTTTGGTGAAGGCAGAGCGCTGTCAGTGGTCATTTTTGTACAGTGACGGTCTGCCATCTGCTGGTTAAACAACTAATTACATTGTACCGCGCGTTTAATTCACTTTCCGTTATCTCTGGTTAGCCACCGACAACAGTCTATAGCTGGATAATTAGGTTGCAAATACAGGTTTCATGATATATAAATGTGTTAAACATTTATGTGGACGTGTAGGAATAGATTTCAGTCTGAAATGTAGCGCTGATCGAAACGCATATTCCTCAAGATCACAGGTATCCAGGTAACAGGACACATTCTCAGAACGTTCCCTCAACGTCATTCAAAACGTTGTTGCCGTAATGTTAGTAGAACTTTTTTTAACGTTATATATCATATAGCAAAAATGTTATTGTTAGGTTGTTTGGAACTTTCAAAATCACATTTTTGTTTCTTAATGGAAACGTTCGGTGAGCCTTCCTACAACCTAAAATTGTTAGCGGGGTAGCGATTTTTAGGTAAACCTAAGTAAACATTCACAAACTGGTGAGTTAATGATCTAAAGAAAGACCAATATTCTGTGGCCTTCAGGTGACACAGCACGACTGTCCATTCCTGCATTCCTACCCACTGATGTAAAGTATCTGCAAAAAACATCAGAAAAATCATCATATGGATGGACAAACAGTTAAAGCAAAGCACAAGGATCAGATATTTTGGTGTGTTTATTTTACAGAGGTCGAGGGAAGGTCAGTAACTTTTTCTTTAAAGTGTGTGTCTCGACAGTTCCTGCGCTTAATGGATTGTTCAAGACACCCGCTGACGCAAAATGTGTCCCACAGAAAGAAAGGACTAAATAAACGATTAACACTCGCATGGCAATCAACATTGACCAGAGTCATAAACAATTAAAAACAAATAAATCACACACGCTATTATAATTAAAATGATTTAATCAATGCGTTTCAGTTCAGGTCACTGACCTTCACCGAGCTACAAAGAGGAAAATGGGGAACATAATGATACGATCTGGTTTAGGTTTCTGTGTTTACATAAAACCCACTTATAAAAGACAGGAGATGAACTGGTTTTTAACTGAACCAGATAATGACGTCCCTAGCCACACCCAGGAGACATGGGACAGTGAGACTTAGCGCTCTCCACAGCCCTTTACACAGATACATGTAAAGAGATATCAAACAATCACTGTAGTAAACAGAATCTCCCAGAAAACACTTCAGAACTTCTAAATATTTGTGTACTAACATGGTCACCCCTCGTGGGCATTGTGCAGTAATTAGCACTATTTTTGTCTACAGCTAAGTAAACATATTCAGAATATGAGGTTGTTGCCATGGTGATGTTTAGGGAATCTACAGGACAGATTACAGTAGATTACAGTAATGTAACAATGACCCGGCTAACAGGGAGCGTGGCTAATGTTCTCTCAAAGTTCCCCAAAACGGTTCTTGCAGTAACAGTAGATTTTTTGAATAGTGAAATAGGCAAGTAATAGATTCCTGTTGCATACTCAAAACACTAATATTTGTGTGCTGTATCTTTTACTTTATACAGTATGAACATAAAATGTATCCAGCAAAGCTCCAGAGCACGCGCAGACAGACCCTCAGAGACAGTGGTGCTGTTATTTGTGTGGGAGAGATATGAAAATTGTCGTAATAGGTCACTTTGACCAATGCTTGGAAAGAAGGATGTTGTCAGTGCAAATGAACTTCATGGAACAGAGATTATTAGAGGGAAGTATCTGGTCCCTAAAAATGTACTGGACTGATTGATGTGAAACACGACTAGATATATTACTATACGGTTTCGTTTGAGTTAAAATGATTGTAAATATATTAGACCTACTTGCTGATCACCAGAATCTGCAAACGCATGCCTTTCCATTTTCTGTGTACTAAATATTAAAATGATGTAGCAACACGTAAAATAGGTTATGTAAAAAAACAGGCTATGTAAAGCATGTTAAAGAGTTTTAAGGTGTCAAAAGGTCACGAACTAACCCTGGCTGTCTCCCACACTCCCATAAAGCGTGTGAGCTACAGTCGCATGTTTAAAAATCGATGGATATTATAACTTCCTGTTTAGATTGAGGAAGGCGGAATAGCGGTCATTACGTCTGGCAATCTAGAGCGGCGATTAGTGCAGCGCTGAGTTTTGTAACGCGGTAGGGCAACCGAGAGTACCAGAGGCGGAACTTTAACAATGTTCACATTAACAGCGCTACATTTAACACTGGTGACAGTCATCACCTCGAACCCGGGCAAGCGCACAGACATCTCACCTCACTGAAAGTGTGGGTGGACTGAGTTTGAAGTGTAATTCACCGTTGAGAAAAGTCGCGCTAAAACTTATAAACGCATGATGTGAGAATCGTGGGTCGGGACTCGTGCGATACACAAAATAAAACAAAATAAAATGGGACGCCTTTCTTTCCAAACTGCTTGTAAGGGGACGGCGTTTCTGTTCCTTGTCATCATTCTTCGGGTAAGTTCACCAAGTTGTCTATTTTGAGCACTATTTAGGGTTTGATGATAACCGCACTTGTTAGTGTGATTTGTACTGATGATGCTGGGCATCCTTCGCCCTGATGGGTTTTTATGACACTGGTTAAAGAATTGAGTTCCCAGCCCACACAAAGTTAGTGGAACGTTTTTAAAACGTTACAGAATAAATCTAAATTACGTTAATACAACATCTAAAAAACTGGACGTTTTAAAGGTGCCTGAAACATAGAAAATATCATTTTAAACCTTTTTGCTACTTAATGGAAACGTCAGGTTCATACAACCTAACACTGTTAGCCGGGTTGACGCTTTATCGTAAGCACATTTCACCATTTATTTTTCGATGAATTCAAAGTGAAAGACAAACGGAAACTGGGTATTTTTATTTGGTCTAAAATTAGAGGAATATGTAAATGAATGTGATGAAGTGCACGCGTGGTCACTCTACCGGGACGCGTGTGAACTTGAGAGAAACTTGACTTCACTGTTACTTTTATACCATCTGACAGAAAGCGATTACAAAAAATGCTCTGAAACTGAAGCTTGTTTTTGGAACAGCATCGCCGTATGCAGTAAAATTAAGAGAGGTGTAACTGTGGCTTGTTTAAATGTGTTCAAATACTTCAATAAACACAGTGATAAAATGAGTCATTAATTCAGACCAACATCTTCATAAAAATGCTTCCCTCTTTTTTACAGTGTATCAGATCTCAATTAAAAAAAAGATTGTCTAGATCAGGGGGTACCCACGGGCACCAGGCCCCCAAGGACCACATGAGTCGCCCACGGGCCTGTTCTAAAAATAGCACTAGTGACTTGCGTCTAAAATTTAATTTTATTCTGTTGCTATTCTTTTTTTATCACACTTGCATTTATATAGATTTAAAAATGACAATACCTTAAAAATATGTTTATTATACATGAAGTTTAGATAAGTTTAGGTGAACTCTGACCTACTCTAGTTCAAAGGGCAGTATTGTGCGCGTGACAAAACTTCAGTGCTTGTGGAGAGTAAACTAGCGAGCGCAGCGAAGATGGGCGCTGAATGTTGTTTCTTACCCCAAAACATGGCAGAAAAAAGAAAGAAAACTGATCACTTTCACAATGAATGGAGGAGGAGGAAAGCAGCACAATGTGGAGAGACGCTTCACTACGTGTCACAAAAGCTACCATGCTAACTGCCTACCGTGAAGCGCACTACGGGCTGAGATTAATAGAAATAAAGTGCTGAATATCGATATCTGTTTCCCACCTTGTTGTCATTGTTGATCATTGTTATGAGAAATCATTAACATGATCAGTGCCTTCACATAGATGAGTATCATTAATCATTATTAATAATGTAGAACTAAAGGCAAACTAAGCACATTTGTTATTTCAGAAGAGTGAATCAAACTGGTTGCCCTTCGTATGACTCAGTACCCATGAAGTAGCTCTCAGTTTCAAAAAGGTTGGTGACCCCTGGTCTAGATTATGTGTACGTAGGAAAACAATCAAAAAATGGCCATGACTGGTCCAGTTGTAGCAGAATACACTCCAGAGCAACATGCATTGTAAAAATTGTCATTATAACATTATAACAATGTTTGTTTCCGTCCATTGGGCCTCACATGGCATTTCAAATAGATTTTCAGTTGTAAGTTTTCAGTTTCAGCTGGATTTCTTTTATTTGCTTAATCTGAAGTATTTGTGATTGGTTGGATTTTGTGTGATTGTATGTTGCGTGGGTCTGCATACACAGTGGGATAAACAAATCATGTGGATAACTGTTTATTGTTATTATTTTAGTCTACAGGATGTGACGGATGCAGCTACAATGCTAACAGATCTTTACTGTACTCTACTGTTCTGTACAGTATGTTCATTTACATGTTATGTAAGTTTAAACAAATGTATACAAGTGATCAGAGACCGTAATATTTACTTGATATCTTTCAACATAAACAGCTATGTTAAAGCAGCTAATAAGATTATTAGGTAAGTTATACCAACTTTATGAGTAACAGTGAACAAGCCAAAATCTCGAATTAAACTCATGGTTTTACTTCATTTTGTATGTTAAAGTGAGTTAAATCTTGTGCACCTCTGTTTGATCTGACACTTGATTTGACTGTGTCTTTCCGCTGTCATTTTCTGCTGTGACACATCTGACACAAACTACCAGATCACATAGTTACATCCTTCTGAATTACCTGAAATGTATTCAAAGTGGACAGTCATCTGTGTATCACTGTTTATTAATTCAGTTTTGGCAATGCCATGTAATTGGTGATAGGATGCAGGGAAAGAGATGAAACACAGCATGTATATCATGTAATGATCTATTCCCCTACAGGGAATGTTCATTTTCTTGCATTGCAATTACATTTGTAGGTCGTACATTGTTTATTATGACTGTTGAAAGATGATGGAGACTCAGGCCAGTGTAATATAAACAATGTGGTCAGATTCTGAACGTGTTCTGAATAGCTTTCTCTCCTGAGACCTAAACAATAAACTCACTACACTCACTACACAACACTAAAAGTGCTGTGTGTCAAGATCAAACACTGTAAAACATAATGATTCTTGAGGCACCATTTGAGGTTCCTCAGAAGGATCTTTACCACACTAGAGGAACCCTTTAAAGAACCTCTAGGCACCAGTTCAGTTCTCTGAAAAAATTTAGTTCTTAGTAAAAGTGTAAAAGATTGTCACGGTTTTTCAGTGTCTCCAGAAACATGAGGCTTTGAGGCATTTCAAATGCGTTTTATATTAAATATTCAATACAATGTTATATTTATGCTTTTTAAAAGGTGTTTAGAGGTTCTTTACACCAATTTGGCATCTGAGGAGGTCCAGCAGTGCCTTGAGAATCGGTTATTTTTACTGTGAAGGACAATCAGAAGCGAAACACACTCAGGCCAGACGGTCATGATGTTGGAAGGCCAGTCTCAAGAAGTTTACATCATTCTTTTCCTGTTATTCTCGCTGCTCAATCGCTTGAGTCACTGTGTTCACTGGACTCACAGGAAGCCGGCTTGCTTTCGGTGCTGGCCAATGGGTTTAGCACAATACAGTCCCAGTCAACAGGGTCCGTTTAGAGGTCCAGACATTTAATAAGCAAACATTCCAAAACTCAGAAGGAATTTCTATCACTCCAGATTTATAATTCGCCTGATGTATTAGATATCACCAACACATGGCTTTTGTTATAGACTGTTCACAATATTATACAAGCCAAATTTTATAGTATTGTGAAGAGACAAAGTTCTGTTAGCGATGCGTCGGACATGGTGTGTAAACTTTTTCGGTGTCTAAAAACAGAGCAGCTAGATTAGTGGTGCTTCATTTTAATGCTGGTATTAGCTAGTCGCAGCAAACGGTAAACGTGATGCTTGTGTGTAAACATGGTTTGCTTTTATGTTTGTTTTAAGTCCTCGTCATCCAGCTACTCAGAATATCATGTTAATATAGTCGGGAGATGTTCAGTAATCTATTGTGTGTTTGGTTTGATAAGCAAGAAATGTTTTGCATGTCTGACGCAGCTTCTAAATCCATAGAAATGTGCTTGCGGCTATAAATTAGGTGTTAAAAACATGCAAATGTGTGTGTCTGTGTGTGTCTTTCAGAACAGTATAGATTATGAGACGCCTCTCATCCAATCAGATTCTAGAACCGGAACTACTCTAAATGTATAATCAGAAAGAACTTTTATTAGACCTTTAATGTAGAAAGTGGTTTTTGTTTTGGTCATTTTGGGACTTTTATTATGTTTAAGCAGTTTTTTCTCCTTATCTTTTAAGCCGCATAGTTTCAATGGAATGCGGTCTTTGTTGAATGTTTGGTCACCTATCACATCTGTAGAAACTGCAGTAGTAATTAGTTACTGTTGGCAGCTGGAATGACTGTTATATAATTAGTCTCTTAATGCTTTTAACTAAATTTTTAACTTTTAACTAAATTAATCGGTGTAACTATGAAATGACAAACGTCTGTGATGCACCATACCAACAAGAGTGGAAGGAACCAAAAACAGATCTAACCAATCAAATATGAGTGTGTATGATCATCTGGGTGAACCCAGCTAACAGGGAATGTTGTTGGTGAACTGTTTTTATATCACATTTGTCAAAGCGTTTTTTCTTAAATCGCTGGTGGAAGTTAACCACAATTAACCAAAAAACTACTTTTAATACACAGTTTAAAAACTGGACGCCTTGAATGTTGTTGTAATGTACGATGTAGTATCTCCATACAGCTAAACTAATGATAAATAAATAGTATAATTATAAATAATAGTATAATAAATAATTATAAAATAAATAGTTTGATATTTAATAATAAATGTTCCAGGAAGTTGCATATAAAATCAAACATGTGACAGTAAAACGCACGAAGAACAGGAAGTTTACACACACGGTTTCTCAGTTAGATAAGCAACATTTGCATTCATTCAGTCATGTTCACTGCATGTGGTTCCGTACAGTGGTTTGGTGCATATATGGAAACGAGCAGCATCATTTTCATACAAGCTGATAAACAACAGTGCAGAAAATACAAAAGAAAAAGAGTGTTTCAAACTGGTTAACCGTGACCTCTGCTGAAGCAGGGCTGTCGCTAGGGCAGGAGGGCATTAAGAAACTGCATTGTGAAGGGTGAGAGAGTGGAGGCACTTTCCTGGAGAGAAGCATGATGGGAAATGGGAACTGCCCAGATAACAGGGAGGTTCTCTTAATGTTCCCAAAATGTTCTTGCAGTAATGTTAGTAGAACATTGAAATGTCATAATATAAAATAATGACATCTTTGACATATTATATTAAAGTAGTTAGCGGAGTGTTTTTTTGAAATAACGTTCTTATAACCAAGCAATAATGTTAATACAATATCTAAAAACTAGAGGTTTTAAACGTTCCTAGAACTTTCAAAACAACATTTTTAATGTTTTTGTTACTTAATGGAAACGTTAGGGAAATGTTCTTAGAGCCTGAAATTGTTAGCTGGGTGTGGGCTTTGGGTGCAGCTATTCCTGCTCCTTAAGCGCCAAAGCCTCGCCGAGCCCAGCCATTGTAACTCATATCTGCCTTTAAATCAGTTAATAAAAAATACCCACATAAATCACAAATCTTTTCCATACTGTTGTCTGATGAAAATAACAGAATTTCTAAAATGAGACAAGGCCTTGTACGCCAGGAGTTTCATGTTAAGCTCACCTGCTTAATACAACTCATTGTATTCGACACTGTCACTTATGGAATAAACAATTTATAGCGGACGGCGACGAATGACATATATTACTGAAAACATTTGCTTATCGTGTTTATTAATCTGTTCTGTTGGGTGTCACGACACTCGTCACGTCGGCTACTGCGACAGAAGTCGTGTGACGATTATAAAGAGAAGCTGTTTTGTTAGCAACACATTAACCTGGTTTTATATGTAACAGTATAGTGAATCTTTAATTAATTTAACTTAAATACGTTCCGTGTATTGAGTGTTTCCCTGTTCATCATGAGGAAGTTGGATAGGAATGGTTCACCTGGGAACTTTTGGATGGATCGTGTGTTTGTATTCAAAAATTAAGGGGGAAAAGGTTTCTGAAAACGCCACTCGTGTTTCCTCTCATTTTATACTGTCAGGTGTTCATTGCATGCAAAACCCTCTTGTGTGCAATGCCCTGCACCTCTGTTATCATAGAAAGGGTATTTTTCACATTGTCCCCTGCTCACAAACAACACAGAATTCATAGAGCTGTGAATAATGCTCCAGATATGTATTTTTTATCTGATTTACAGTAACGGTGGTCCATAAACTTCAACGGTTGTTCATTCACGTGATAATAACATCAGTGGTCTTTGCCTTGTAGTCATGTGTTTTTAAGACATCAACCAAAGATGACGCGATAGACTTCTTTTCCTGTAACCCAGAAAAGCAATAAAATAATCAAATGGATAGATAAATAGGTTTAAGTGACGGCATCTTGTGCTTAGTGAATGTCTCCCCCTGGTGGTGATGTTACACGTAAAACTTTTCACAGTTGCTGGTCCCAGTTACAAAACACAATCTGCAATGTGTACTGCCGGTCCCTCATGCGTGTATAAATCAAGTATAATGTTAGAGATATAATCTGTAATGCATCATGTTTGTTGCTGTTTGTGCGTGTTTGAGGTGTTGAAAACAATGTTGAAAAACATGGCATGTACTAGCAATTGAAAAATAAACGTCACATAATTGTGACACGATATAAATAATACAGTACTCAAATTAAAGCTTAATTTCCAATCATCAAATATTTGGCTTATTCTGAAGCATTTTCTAAAGGAAAATGTCTCCATCTGGTGGTGAAACTATATGTTGCGACTCATTTGAGCCATAAAACACTAAAGCACGAACGTCAAAACATTACCTGCTAACCAGTCACAATAAATAACATGCAATGTGCTGCATTGCTAAGTTATCTCCAGTTATACTTTGTATATATAAAGTTACAAAATACTGTGCCATAATATTATTGTATCGGTTAATTTTTTAGTATTGTTACAGTAAATACAGTATACAGTACATACAGTATAATGTTACAGTATACGTTTGTTCATTGTTTCCACGTAAACCCATTCTGGAATAACGCAGAAGTTTGAGCACACTGACCGTATTGAGCCAGCTCTGGGCTAAAGGGACAGTTCACCTAAAAACATTTACTTACCCGTATGTCATGCCAAGCCCGAGAAAAGACAGAAATGACAAGACAGCTCATCTTACTCCCTTAACAACAAGATCTGGTGTTTATTGTGTAAGAGTGAATTTACTTTAAATCTATCTGCTTTCCCAAGTCTGCATCTCTGGTAACTGATAATGATTATAACCGCGCTCTCTCTCTCTCTCTCTCTCTCTCAGGTTCTGAATGCACAGAGCTCAGGTGAGTTTATTTCAGTAACATCATCTCCAAGAACTGTTAAAACCGTCAAGTGTGTTAACTGCAGTCTGTAACTTGTGTTTACTCTCTATCGCCATCTATGTAACTTTTCTATACATATGTTGAAATCAGATGAAGGCAAACTGATACTATCTGCAAAACAATCAAAAGTGAAAAGTTATAAATTATTATAAATTGCAACTTTAAGACAAATTTATTGGCAGTTATATTGTGCTAATATCTGCGATAAAAATTGAGCATTTCTGTTTAATAACAGATGAAACCACCACACTGCCCTCTACAAGCAGTCCTTCAGCGTCTCAAACAACAAGTGAGTGTTGTTACTTATGAACGATTCTATAAACACTTTTATAGTAAAATTATAGATGTTTTTTGTTTATTGTTAATATGGTCTTGTGCTAATATTTATAGTTGAATTAAATATTGAGCATTTCTGTTCAAAAACAGATGAAACCACCACACTGCCCTCTACAAGCAGTCCTTCAGCGTCTCAAACAACAAGTGAGTGTTGTTACTTATGAACGATTCTATAAACACTTTCATAGTAAAATTATAGATATTGTAAACATTATCTCCTGCCAGACAAAATTTGTTAGTTTGTGTAGCCAGTTAACTAAACGGCAAGCTACTGCAGTTTATTCTGGCCAAAAATTATTACTTATTAAATAGAAATTATTAAATAGATACCAAAGATTACAGAATTACGAAAATACCACAGTTCTGTTTCTATGAATGGGGGAAACTGCAACACTCATTTAAACATTTACTAGAGCTCATTTAGAGATCATTATACACAAACACTCAATGAATTAGTCGTCTGCCACCAACAAATTTTAGAGATTTCAGTCCTAAAGTTATCTCAGATTTACTCTGTGTGGAATTATGTACAGCTACAGCTGGTTGATCAACTTAGACTCACTGAACTCTGGTGTATCAAACAATGTCATGAATAATTCAGAATT